>VMDO01002716.1:98935-160965 GCA_007922755.1 Pedetes capensis | reverse complement strand
AAACAAAGACCACTACAGGAAAAGTTTCTATCTTAAACAGAAATGGAACCCAAGGACATATAGAAAAATACTATATAGTAAAAGATAGAGAAGACTTGGATGGGAAACTTAGATAGGAAGGGGGGGAGGGGGGAAACATAGAGGAGGGTAAGGGGTAACCTATATGAATAATGCTTATCAAATTGCATATATGAAAATTATCACAATGAAAAGCATGTCAAAATGAATCACATTATGATGTACATTAAAAATTTCTAATTAAAAAAAACCTATTATAAAACAACAACAAAAAAGAGAATAACACTTCACTTATAAAACCATATGCTTTTTTTTTTTTTTTTTTTTTTTTAAATAAATGCTAGTGATGGCTGCCTTTGTAGTACAAAGGCAGTGTAAAACAGTTGAACAATGGAGGTTGGACAAATAATAGTATGGCCCACAAAGCCTACAGTGGTGACTGACTGGTCTTATTAACCTTGGCCTAGATGTGCAGAGCACATCATTGATGCTAAGTAATATATATTCTACTTGTTTCCTAGGCTGAGTAATGACTTAATTTCAGACCGTTTAAAAAACTCTAACATATTTTAAGGAGAGTCTTTTAAAGCACCCTCTTTATTCTAAGCTGTTTTCCATTTAACTCCAATTGCCAAACTTATGAGACCTAGAAGAAATAACTGGTGAATGGGGTTGGCTTCGCTAGTGGTGACACTTATATGTGAACAATAATTTATTAAGATTTCAAAAGATAGGCCAGGCATGGTGGTACATACCTGTAATCCCAGCAACTTGGGAAGCCAAACCAGAAGGATTATGAGTTCGAGCCCAGGGGTAACCTGTGTATCTTAGAAAGACCTTGTCTCCAGATAAAAAATAAAAAAGGAGCTAGGGGCACAGGTCAATGGTAGAGCACTTGCAAAGTATGTGAGAGGCCCTAGGTTCAGACTCCAGTACTGGGAAAAAAATTCCAAAGAGACACAGGACTTGTTTTCATTCATTCCTTTAGCAAAGATTTACAAAGCAGCCACTATGTGTCGGGTACTGTGTTAGCTACTAGTGGACCTTTTCTCACAAAGCTTACCTCTGACTTAACTGAATTATGCTTCAGACACTAATTTGTTGAAAATCAAGGCATTTTGTATATTGTTTAACAAGTTGTTTCTAACAAGGCTATAGTTCCCCAAGTTAACAGTGGCCTAGGCACTGTCAGAATTTCACTTTTGGAAATGAGCCTAGAATACCCTTTTTAGAAAGGTGGTGGTTGTGTTAGTGCCACCGAGTCATGTCCAACTCATAGCAACCCTCACAGGATTTTCAACAGCTGGTAATTTCAGGATTGCCTGCAAAGTGGATTGCCACGTCCTACTCCCGTTTCTGTGGTGCTAGAAATCAAACCCGGGACCTCAGAGACTGCAGAGCAGTGCTCTACCAACTGAGCTAAATCCCAGCTCAGTTTAGAAAGGTGAGAGCATTTTATTCGTGGTGGGGAGGAAGTGCCTGAGGATTCATGGGCAGTACTGTATGCCGAATGATAAGATTCTTGCTTGGGGTAGAAGTATGAACATAATAATAAGTAGAATTCACAAGTTAAATCTTAACTATAAATAAAACAAAGTATCTAACTAAATTAATAGCATGTTGTTGTTAGGTGCTGTCGAGTCAGTGTTCAACTCATGGGGACCCTACGTACAATAGACAAAACACTATTGTTAATGCTTGCCTGCCATTCATAGGCTTTTCAATAGCTGATTGTTTTCTGGGAGTGGATTGCTGGGTCCTTCTCCCAAGCCTATAGTACCTGGTCCCTGATCCAAGTACTAATCAGGCCTGACCCTGCTTAACTTCCGAGATCAGACAGGATCAGCCACCACAGTGGTACAGCTGTAGGCAATAAATAGCATAGAATTCACCAATTCCACTCATTCAGCATGAGATCGTTTTTAAGTGGATTAGGCAGTCTGATTCAGGTTTCACAGCATGTTGAGTGAATGCACACTTGAGTCAGAGAGTCCTATATCCAAATCCTACCTCCTCCACTTACTAGCTGTGAACCTTGGCTTTCCCCAAGGTTCACGGCTAGTAAGACTCTTTGAGTCTCAATATTCTCATCTTTAAAAAGGTGACAACAGCTAATGTTTCTTGACTGCATATCATGTAGCAGGCAGAGTGCTATGCTCTTTTTGTATATTAACTTGCTTCAGTCCTCACAATGTCTGTATAGGATATTATTAGGAACTCTGCCTTACAGATCAGGAAACTGAGGCAGAGTGAGCTTAAGCAGATTCTCAGTTAATGATCATTGGAGCTGGGGTCATTGTACCAGCTGAGAATCTGGTTCAGACTCCATACCACAGCTACCCCAAATGATTCTTGTTATAGGGCTGTGGCAAGGATTAAGTGAAATGATATATGTAATCCTCTGAGGGCAGAACTTCGAACTAAGTGATCAAGGAAGGTTAGCACCAGGAATTCGAACTTACAAGGAAAACAACAAAGACATTGAACTTGAGGCAAGAATCTAGTCCCTGTGTAGGATTCTTGTGTTTATAGGAAAACAAGCAAAGGTTATCCCAGCCAACTTTAAACTGGTCAGCGTGAGAAGCCGAACCTGTGAGTTCTGGGGGAAACTGGTGCACCCATCTCCCAGATTCCATTGTTTGTGAGTAGCTGTCTGGCAGTGTCACTCTCCCATGGCAATGTGACATCCAAGTGTAAGCCTGTTTCTCACCTAACCCTTGGCTGTAGCACTTTGCAGAGGCTGTTCCAGAAAGAACCTGAAGAGACTTGCCACACTGGATGCAAAAGGCCAATCATCCACACAGATGCCAAATACCCTGGGGTAGGACCCTCCCTACACAGGAGCTCCCTTTGCACACACTGAAAACACAGTACTCTTCACTGAAGGCTGCTAGCATTAAATAAACAGGGCAATTTATTTGAAGCAAATCATTCACTCAGTTTGGCATATAAAACCGGCATAGAAAAATACGCTTTCAAATCAAGCTATTGTTATTCTGAAGTATTAGCTAGAATTTTCTTGTTTTGTTTGTTTTAGGTCATGTTTGCACTGGCTGGGTTAAAATAAAATTTCAAGGTGAACTCAAGAGCGAAGCAGAAATCATCAGGGTTTGGATTTCATTTTTAGTATGGTTCAGAATATTGTTCATTAGGATTTTATTTTTAAACTGAGATGTTTTAGAGAGCAAAAGGTACCACTGTACTTAGAAATACATGTTTCCAATGGTCACAAACCAGTCTACCTATGATCAAAAATAGGTATGAGTTTACCTAAGAATTATTTGGACTACTAGTTAACTTTGGGTCACAGCTGTGTGTGTGTGTGTGTGTGTGTGTGTGTGTGTGTGTGTGTGTGTGTTTGGGATGAATATGTGAATTGAAATTCTTCAGAGAGTTTTATTTGCTGACCAACTGACACACTGTAATTTGAAGACATATTCAGTGGGGTACAGTTTCTTCTACCACTAGTTGGAATTTAATTCAGTGGAAGGTTTTAGAATGTGTATACCTATTTACAGACAGATTTCTATTTTGATGTTTCTTATTCAAAACCATAAAGTTTTTCCTTACTAATAATCCTTTCTTAAGCAAGATGTAACACATTCAATGTACACACAATAAAATACATATCATACTTAAGAGCAAAGACTTTGCAGACAAAGAACTACAAGTTTATGTCATGACTGTGTCACTTATGAGCCTGTTTCATGAGGAAACTCAGTACCATTGCCACACGTATCTCTATGGTGGTTCTAACAGTACCATCTATTTCAGAGGACTTGATTCCAGGATCACTATAAGTGACATTTAGCAATATCTGGCACACAATCTGTTAAAAAAGGTTAGCAATTGCTATTATGATTATATTTTATTTTTATTTATTTTTTGCAGTACTGGTGGGTTGCCCTCAGAGCCTTGCACATCCTTTACAAGTGCTCTACCACTGAGCTGCATTCTCAGCCCATTTTTTATTTTTTTATTTTTGAGACAAGGTCTTGCTAAATTATGCAGGCTGCCTCAGGCCCCAAACTCACGATCCTCCTGCCTCTGCCTCCTGAGTTGCTGGGATTATAGGCATGTACTACAGCATGTGGCTTTATTATTATTATTATTATTATTTTAAAGAGTGTTACTTGAAAGCCCAGAACTCAAATTTTATGGAGGTATTTGTCACAGAAGTTGAGAATAACCTCATGGCTGACAGAGGTATTATTTTGTGGAGAAACTATTACCACAAATCAAAGGGGGAGAATCAGGAAAAAAAGACCAGCTTTTGCAAAATGTCTCCAAGATGTGGCCTCACCCTGAGCATTTATCTTTTTGCCCAGTGCCAAGTAGCCACCGCCCACTAGAGTAAACACTGGCGAGAACACTCCCACCAGCAGGCCTTTGGCACCAGGACATTGCTGTTAGTTCAGAGTTTGAAAGTGTAGAAGGAATTCCACTCAAAGTGGAAACAGAAGACGTGGAATTTACCTGTGGGCCCAAATAACAAGCTGAAAACTGAAGCATGGGCTCTTTTTTCTCTCTTAGCCTCATACTAATCGAAAGGCATGACCCTTATTGTTATTGTTAGGTGCCTTCCAGTCTTGTCTGACTCATAGTGACCTTCATAGGGTTTTCCATGGCTGATAGTTTCGGGATTGCCTTGGGAATGGATCGTCACGTCCTTCTCCCATTTTTGCGGTGCTGGGACTCGAACCCAGGACCTCAGAGACTGCAGAGTGGCACTCTACCAACTGAGCTAAATCCCAGCCCACATGACCCTTGGGACACATAAAAATCTCTCCATGACTCTCTTTGATTCAGGCAAAATCCTGAAAGGTCAAAGAGGCAGGAGGCGCACGGCATTCTGGGCATCCCTTCAGGCTTGCCTGGCTGAGCTGAAGGAGAATTCATTCCAACCGGTCTCAACTGTGTTGATGCTTGTATGGATCTTATTATGGTGGAGCACATCATTTGATGAATGATTGTGTTTGATAAACAGATGCAATGCCAAGAGGTCCACTTTTCCCAGGCATTTCTATCAACACATTCCTGAAAATGAGGCGTTTTGCTGTGGGTTCCCAGGGACACTGGCTGTATACCACAAGAGGGTTGAAGCCACCTGCCAGAAGGAGGGCAGAGAGTGATTTTCTGCAGGTGTTTGGCAGAACCCAAATTCCTCCTAGGCATCTGTTATCTGGTGCCATTTATATAAGCATCACACACTTACACTTTTTTTCCAGCAGGTTGAAGGGGTAAACTGAAGAAAAAAATGAAACTTGCCAATGCAGCCCACACACGCCTCCCAGGCTAATGCGTTCCAGGAACAAAAAGTAGGAGGGACTTCTAGTTTCGCTCCTTATCTTGGTTCCATTGACCTAAACTTTTAAGAGATCGAGCAAGGAATAGAAAGGCTTACTGGCAGACAGACTCCAGAAAGGAGAAGGCAGGAGCAGTGGCAGCAACAGCAGCAGCAAGGGTTTCTATCACATACGAGTAGTTTAAATCGATAGGATGTTGTGTATTTTATCCACTTCTTTGACATACATTATCTAATTTCATAAAATCACAGAATCGGAGCTGCAAAGGGACCTGACACATCCGTTCACCCAGGGTTTCTGAGCCTCGTTCAGCAATATTGACATTTTGGGTGTGATGATTCTATGTTGTGGGAGGCTGTTCTCTGCACTGAAGGATGTTTTATAACATCCCAGCCTTCTACTCATGAGATGTACAATCACCTGACCCCTGCCATGTTGCCACAGACAGAAATGTTTCTGATGTTGTAAAGGTTGGTGGGGGGAGGGATGGGGAATAGATCAAAACTGCTCTCTGTTGAGGTTGAGTGTACCTTGGAGCTACTACACACTGAGACTCTATACATAAATAAGAGGAGAGATTGTTACTTTATACTATCCACTCCTAAAATGGCTTGGTATCTTTATGTAGCTCTTACTGCCAAAGCTGTGAAGCCTGAGGATTGGGCAATACTGTTTAAGGGTCCACACTACTCATTTAATGTGGATGCAACACTATCAATTTAATTTCTCAAATGAAACAAATACCCTCATAAAATCCCATCAGACTGATTCTGCGTTATAACTGATCTGTCATCAGAGGCAAACCAACAGACCCCAAATGCCACTTCTGAAATCAGGCTAAGGATTTGCCAAGCTATCAGAGTGTCAGACCCCTTTGCTTCACCAACATGAGAACTGCTGACAATCTACAAGTTCTCAAGACTTGGGCCATGCTCAAATGTCACTACTGATTTCTTCAATAATGTAATAAGACTCACTTAAGATTCACCCTGCCCCCCCTCTAAAGGCACACTATGAACAATCACTGCAAATGTCAACTTGGAACACAGTCAATTCACTGGTACTAACTGGCAGGTCAACGCGAAAAAGGAAAACCCTCCACCAGATGGATTGACACAGTGTTTGCAACAATCAGCTTAAACATAAATAAGACCGTGTGCCTGGCACAGAAGAGGGAAGTGTTTTGATCTGTTGTACATAGGGTTGCTATGAGTCGGACTCAACTCGAAGGCATCTAACAACAACAAAGTCAACTGCTGTCTCCTTAAGGCAAACAGCAAAGATTTGAAGGAAGAGACAATGAAACAATATTTGCATATGGATCCATTCACTCACTCAAACACTAACTGAGCACTTGCTGTATGCTGGGCTGTATAAGGTGCTCAGGGATACAGTGGTAACTACCACACAGCCCTGGCAGTTCAGTATAGCAAGGGTAGATGAAAAAACAGAGAGAGGAGAGAGCACAGGGAACATTATAAGCAAAGACAGGCATTTGTAAAAAGGCTGGAATTGCCCAGAATGGCTGAAATGTAGGAAAATGTAGGAGAAAAGAAAGAGAAGTTGAAACTCAAAAAAGGAGCCAAGGGGTGAAAGGTCCAAACCCCATACTTTCTGTGGCAGATAACGTGGAGCCAAAGGCCAGGGAGTTTTAGCATGGCCAGAAAGCACAGGCTGAGTCTTCAAGTGAAAAAAGGAGTAGCTCTTGCACAGTGGTTTTATTCAGGAATATTAAGGATTTTATCAATGTGCTTAGGAACTACTCTGTTAGGCACCCAGGAGGTGTGAGTAGGATTTATAAGGAGGTGAGAGACCCAAAACCTAAGAACAAAAGGCACAAAATGAGCACGAGGCTCATCTGTGTCTTGATGACAGTAGTGTTGCCTCAGCCACGCCAAGTCTACTACTGTTCACTGTAAACATCATCTTCACAAAACACACAGCAACTGTCATCAATTTTCCCAAGTCCTTCTTCTAAAATTAAAATGTCAGCTCCAGCAGAGTAGAATCTCTGTCTCTTTTCGGTTACTATAGGATCCTCCGGGCTAGGGTTTAGCTCAGTTGGTAGAGTGCTTCTCTGCACTGAGGCCCTGGCTTCCAGCCTCAGTCTCAGCCTCAGCTCTGCAAAAATGGAAGAAGGACCTGACAGTCCACTCCCAAAACAATCAGCCATCGAAAACCCTATGAGTAGCAAAGAAGCACTGACACAGTTCAGGGCATGGCACAGTGTCGGAGAGTGTTTCATTCTGTTGTACATAGGCTTGCCATGAGTCGGACCCAAATGGACAGCACCTAACAAAAATAACAACTTGGAGTCCTTAAAGTTTGACACTTAAAAGACAATATTTATCAGAGAAATGGGTTGTGATTTCCCTCTTAAAAGCTAATTGATAAACAGATATTTAGAGAGTATTCATTGTATAAACCACTGAACTAGGGATAAGGAGGCTGGGGTTGAGTTCAGTTGGTATACTGCTGCACTGCACTCTCTGAGGCCCTAGCCCTGCAAAAATGTAAGAAGGATGTGGTAATCAACTCCCAAAGCAATCATGAAACAACCAGCCACTGAAAACCGTATGAATAGGAGAGAAGCAATGACATTTGTTGCGCACCGTGTCGGGCAGAGTTTCGTTCTGTCGTACATAGGGTCACTATATTGGCCCCAACTTGACAGCCCCCAACAACAAGAATAATGGCAGCAGAGTAAGGAGGGAACACACAAAGTCACATGATTATTCAGCTTTAGAAGGAAACATACATCCATTGAGCAAACATTTATGGAATGGCAAAGATAAGACAGTGGCTTAGTAAAGTGTGTAGGCAACGTGAATCATGAGTCAAACAATACTCAAGGAATGATCCAGCTGTGAAAGGTACACAAGGACCAAAAATCTACAGTTTTCTCATTTGATGACATTGGAAAGACAGATGGAATTTCTGCAAGGGCAGATGGTCTCCTTTACCCCTTTAACTCTTGGCCCTAATTATGTTATATATTACATTATTGCAAATACAATGCATTCACAAGGATATTACAAAATTAATTAGAATCACAAAAATCCAAATCTGTTTTATAGAGTATCTTTATGAGCAATACATGTGCTGATTCCCATCACTTAGCACAGTGATGTAATTTCAGAGGACAATACTGTGCTATTGCACATATAGTACTTATGGAGAAGTAGCCATAGAGTGTATTTTATTTACATGCAAAGAAGAGTAGCACTACAAGAGAATGTTTTTTTTGTTGTTGTTAGGTGCCATCATGTGGGTGTCCAACTCATAGCGACCCTATGTACAACAGGTGAAACACTATTGTTAGTGCTTCTCTGCTATTCATATGGTTTTCAATGGCTGATTGTTTTTTGGGAGTAGATTGTTGGGTCCTTCTCTCAAGCCTACAGCACCTGGTGTTCCCAGGTGGTCTCCCATCCAAGTACTAACCAGACCCAATTGTGCTTAGCTTCCAAGTTCTGATGGGATGGGACATCATTGTGGTATTGCTGCAGCCGAAAGAGAATAGATGGTTTAAAAACCATTTTCCCTGGAAGAAAAGATATGGACTAGAAATAATCTCTCAAAGAATATCCTTAAAGGATTATTTAATAACTCTGGAGTTAGTGAAAGCTCCCATCTTTTGAGCTCTTAGTACATGTACAAGATACTTAATTTGTCTCATTTTTACGATGTTTGTATGAGTAGAAGTTTAAAAGTTGGACTCTATAGAAGGAATCAGTAAAGTAGGGCCAGCAGGTCAAATTTGCCTATCTGGCTCTCTTTCACAAAGTTTTACTGGAACATAGCCATGGCCATTTTACATACTGTCCATGTCTGCTTTCACAAGACAAAGGCAGAAGACAGTAGTTGTAGAAGAGACTGTAAGGCCTGCAAAGCCTAAAATAATGACTTCCTGGCCCTTGACTGCAAAAGTTCGCCAAACTCTAGAGTTCAATCCCCTGAGTTTGAACACTAACTTTTCAATGGCATAGCTATATGAAGTTAATAAATTATTTAGAGCCTTGATTCCTCGTTACTCTCACCTGCAAAATGAAACTGGTGGTAGTGACAATCACTATGTCAAAGAGTAATAAATGAGAAGCGATGTGCCAAGTACTTAGACCAAAAGTGAGCATGATAAATGTTAGCTATTATGGTCCCTTTTTACCCATTAGGAGATTGAGGCTCTGAGAGTCAAATGACCTGACCAAGGTCACAGAGTGGAGGCAGAGATGGATCTGGTCACAAAGCCCAAGCTCCTTCTACCATGATACTCTCTTTGCTTCTTTTGCATAGACAGCAGGTTTAGGTATAGCCAGTGTTAACAGAATAAAACCACTGTCAGTGAGAAATGGACATGGATACAGTTGAGGGAGATTAAAGTACAGATCCAGAGTAAAGTCGTTGGGAAAGTATTCTGTACTACCTCGCCTCTCACATCACCTCCCCACCCTCCTCACCCTTCCTACTGCCTTGCTGAGCATTCACCAAGTTCCACAAACTGTGCCATAGCTATTTCTGGCTCTTTGTAAAGTAGTTAACATGTGTGGATGATATTTCTAGAATTAACAACCTATGGAATTAAACTCTTAAATGGAAACCACATGATCCAAATGTTTGAGCGGAGATACTATGAGCAGGTAGGGTGGACGGTGGCTACACATCCTGGTTGCCAGGCTTCATATCCTGGCTGTAGCCCTTGAGAAACAAATGCCCTCACATAAGTCACTTAATCCCCTTGGGCCTCATTTCACCATCTATACAATGGTGACAACAATATTTTTAAAGGGAATAATATGAAGCACAGGATAATCACGAGTTTAGTGCAAAATCACAATCAGATAATGGTAAATTTGGGATTATAATTTAGTAAGAATGCTTTATTGATCTGATCTAGTTTAACTTCTACTTGGCAGTACACTCAATTTATATTTAAAACAAAACCAGCCGGGCTCAGTGGCTCATGCCTGTAATCCCAGTGACTTGGGAGGCTGAGGCAGGAGGATAGCAAGTTTGAGGCCAGATGCAGCCTGTGTAACTTAGTGAGACTTTGCTTCCAAATAAAAAAAGTTAAAAAATGGGCTGGGGATGCAGCCCAGTGGTAGAGCACTTGCAATGTATGTGTGAGGTCCTGAGTTCACTCCTAAGTGCTGTGCCAAAAACAAACAAACAAACAAACAATAAGCAAAGCAAAACAAAACCCAGATAGTCCAAACTCAGTGGAGATCAGACACACGGCTTTTGGAAAATCCTAAAATTGAGCCAGGTGCAGTGGCATATGCCTATAGTCCCAACAATTTAGGAGGCTGAGGCAGGAGGATTATGAGTTCAAGGTCAGAGGCAGCCTGTGCAACTCAGCAAGAGCCTGTCTCAAAATAAGAAATAAAAAAGGGGCTTTGGACACTGCATGTAGCCCTGGGTTCAACCCCCAAGTACGGGAAAAGATAATCTAAAGTTGCTATGTAAAGGCTATTTTTCATTTGTTATGTTTCTTAAATTTATGCTAAAAGACATTTAGAAAGAGAACTTCCCCAAATATAAGCTTATGCAGTCATGACGTTGTGTAAATGTTAGTCTTTCCTCCCAATTTCAAACTATATTAGTAGATTGCAAATAGTAGCTGTAATACTATGGAGTATTGTTACAGTCATATTATCCATGAGCACATCCTCCTTAGGGTATGTTCTCATATTACTTTGTGGTGGCATGCCAAAGAATCATATGCAGAGTATCATAAGACTCTTTGTAAGAAAAATGACAGATCACCTGTCCCAAGACAAAGGCTCTGAAACAAACTGATGTAGTCAAATATTAGATTCAGTTTTGGGTGTGACTTCTGATTTTATTTGGTTAACCGTCATTGCAATTACAACCATGAAACAAGATCTACTACCATGGGGGAAGGGGACAACACAAATCCTGTTTAATGGGGATGCCCTTGTATTTCACAGACCAGCATCTCAAGGCAATTGCTCCAGTGAGACAGCATTTCCTCAGGAAGGCTATTCACACTGAGTCAGCCATGGTACTTTGTTCTATAGATGTTTAAGTTGAATATGGGGTTATTTTGAAAACTAAAAATATCTTCAAGTACTACAACCATATTATATGACAATATAACTGTAACAGACACTATGTGAGAAAAAAATAAGGAAGTGAACTTTCTAGTTGAAGACAACTTAAAACCAAAATGAAGCCCGGCAGGGTGGCACACGCCTATAATTCCAGGGACTCAGGAGGCGCAGGCAGGGGCATCAAAAGTTCAAGGTCAGAGCAGCCTGGGTAATTCAGTGAAGCCCTGTAACAAGATTTAAAAAAAAAAAAAAAAAAGAAAAAGGCCGAGGTGCAGGTCAGCGGTAGAGCACCTGCAAAGTATGCACAGGGCCCTGGGTTCAACCTCCAAGTACTGAAAAAAGAAAAGAACAAAAAGACAGGGGAGGGTACTGGCATTAGTGCTCCACCATGAGGAGGGTGGGGGGATCTTGTTGGAAGTAGGTCACAAGTTAATTTGATACTAACCATATAATGCAGTAGTTTACAAATGTCTTTCGGTATGTGTAGGTGCGTATGTGCATACACAAACACACACATACACACATACACGCACCCACGTATGCACACACACACGCATACAGTGCAAGGTTTTCAGTCCAATCTCTCTCTTTCCATACCCCATGAGAGTGCACCACCTGGGCAGCTGAGGCAAAAGCAGGTAGCACCACACAGGAAGGTCTGAGGTTAGTGGGGAAAAATCACCTCCCCACACATCCCACCATATTTCCTCTTTAGTTGTCTTTCCTTACCTTTTCTTTTTCTTGCTGATGTTTTTTCTCTCTCATCTTAAATTCTCTGTCTTCCAAATATAATTACCTTCATTAATAAGTACCCCAGAATAACGTGAGAATATAGATGCTACTACCTGATTAAGGCCTGTAGCCATAACCTTGTGGCATCTGATCCCATGAGATGTCTGGAAGCTAAGCAGGGTGGATCCTGGTTAGTACTTGGATGGGAGAGAGCCTGGGAACACCAGGTGCTGTAGGTTTGGGAGATGGACCCAGCAACCCACTCCCAAAAATCAATCTGCCATTGAAAACCCTATGAACAGCAGAGAAGCACTGACAACAGTGTTTCCCCTGTTGTATATAGGATCGCTATGAGTCAGATACCGACTCGATGGCACCTAACAACAACCACCTGATTAACAGTTTGCTTTGATCTTTCTGTAAATAATTCCAAATAATCCAAAGCAAAAACCAACAAGCAAAAGAAAAAGAAAAACCACTTTTTAACAAATATTCACCATTTGAATAAATAGAATAGTACATGATTTAGAACTAGGAAAGGGAAGAGAGTCTGGCCATGAAAACTATGTAACTGCTAAATTTGTATATAAATAAATTTGGTGGTGGAATTTGAAGACATTTGGAAAAAACAAAGTGCTCTACTTCATTCTTAGGAAATATTTATTAAAAGGAAGAGTAAAAGGAATAAAGGAAAGCAAGGAAAACGAGTTTTCCGAGTCTCAGGCAGCAAATGTTAGTTGAATTGCCAACTAACTATATTTACAGTTCTAGAAAGCAGAACTATATTAATTAAAGAAACTCACTTCCATTGAGGATGGCAGTAAACAGAAAAATACATATCCAGAGTTTTATTGAACCTACAGCACTTCGAATGAGATGTTTCAGTGTCAGGAAACGTATGATTTTCCAGATACACCGTATTAAACTCCTGGGACTACTGCTGGAGTTTAATTGCTGTTCATGTCTCACGTACTCTGTACTTTCACTGTGTGCACATGGAGTTAATATTTCAATTGCAAAACTAACATAACAGTAAAAACACCCCTGATATGAGCTAATCATTTATTCCTCGTCTCATAGGGAAATACTGGATATTCTTTGAGTTAATAAGGTGTGAAATGACTTTAAAGCTTCAAGGGAGGTATATCAGTCTTGCAAATTATTTTTAGAAAGCATGGGCCTATCTTATCCGATCCCACATCAGAAAGTTTAATTGGCTCACTTATTTCCTCTTTCTTTAAGTCCCCTTTTATGGCAAAGAGAAAATGAGAACCTATAGCAGCTTACCCAGTAAGTTTATCCCTCATAAACCAGTCCTGTGAAAACCAAGAGAGGGGTGGGTCAGGACAGGTTGTTTCTCATAGGTCTTGAATACAGAGTCTTAACAGATGTAACACTAATTTATTCCAGGGCTTCAACCCACAAAAATTTGGGTTCAGGTTCTGGTGTGGGTTCAATGTTAAAATTTAGAAAGTTTGGTTTTGGTTTTGGCTTGGGTTTAAAATCTATGTGTAGACAGCAGGGCTTCAAACAGAACTGAAACCCAAACCCTGAACCTGTTCCAGGTTAAGCATTTTCTAGAATTTTTCTGAACTAGAACCTGCACCCGAACCCATTGACAAACTGGGTTTGGGTTCAGCATTTATTGTTTTAATCCCCTCATGTTTATCATTTGCTGTTTTATTATACAGCAGCATTGAAAAACATTGAGAAAATTTTATTCGCCTCTCTATACATAGGATTAAAATTTTAAGCCCAAACCCAAACCCAACCCAAACCCTCTACATTTTAACATATGGAACCTGTACCAAAACCCGAACCTAGTTTTTCATGGTTTTGAAACCCTGATTTAGTTGGAATTTGGATACCTAAACGCCAGTGCTAAGTGTTCTAATGTTGAAAGTCTACTTGAGAATCTTGTTCATGCAGAGAATCCTGTAACAGGGGGTTGTGTTCAAGTAGCTTGGTATCTCAAGTCCATCGCAGAGCAGCCAGCTCAATGAGGACCTTTGATACTAGGTGGGGCAGTGTATGTGGCCTGGAGTTTCATCTTCCTTCTCAAGATTCTGCAAGTGAAGGCTAGACAGGCCTTCATGTTTTGTATTGGAAGCACAGCTACGATCTGTCTATAATAAAACAGAACTAGGAAAACTGTTTTGGAAACACGGTTTGCCCACATAATGGTGGCTAAGCTAGTTTTGTTCCCCTGAGACAGCATGAACAGCAGGTTACTTTTGGACACATGATGTTTTCACCTATTGTAGCCCTCAGTTCACAACAACATTTAGTGGGTGCTTTCTCTTTCCCTCCACTGCCAACTAAATGTACCTACATATCACACACTCAGGCACTTTTCTTCTTAGCCTAAAACACTATCGACTGCTGGTGCTCTTCAGTTGGGGATTTCCTCAGGCATGTTTATGTCAAAATGCTGGTGGATCCTAACCGCTGCTATATCCAGGCTACACAAACCATCGGTTCCCCAACGCCTCTGCTTTCTCCCATCTGTCTGTGAGGAAACCACCTATGCCTACACCAAGAAGAAAAATAATGCAGATGAATGCTGATTATGAATATTTTTCATTTGCTTGGCTGGCTGACACATGCTTTCACCAAGACTTAGTAGGATTGAAAAGTATATCTTTTAAAAGAATGCTGGCCCTAACATTATACTACACAAATTTACTTAAAATGGACCAAAAGGCTAAATGTAAAAGTGAAAACTAAAAAACTCTTAGAAGAAAACAGAGGGGGAAGTTTCATAACATTGGATTTGTCACTTATTTCTTGGATGACATCAAAAACACAAGCAGCAAAAGTCATCAAAATTTAAAACTTGGCTGGGGATATAGTTCAGTGGTAGAGCACTTACCTAGCACTTAGGGTTAGGGTAAAGGTTAAAAAAAACTCCCCCAAAATGTTTGTCTATCAATGATCTTTATCAAGAGAAAGACAAGGCAACCCTTGATGTGGGATAAAATATTTGCAAATCATATTCTGATAGATTAATATGGCAGAATATATAAAGAACCCTGATAACTCAATAACAAGCAAATAATCCAATTTAAAAATGAACAAAAGACTTGGACATTTCTCTAAAGAAGACATAGATGGAAAATAAGTGGATGAAAAGGTGTTCAACATCATTATTAGGGAAATGCAAATCAAAGGCCACAATGATAGACTGCTTCACACTCATTATAATGTCAATGCACAAACAGTAAATATTGGCAGATGTGTGTAGAAACTGGACACGCTGTTGGTGAGAATGTAAAATGGGGTAGACACTGTGGAAAATAATATGGTAGTGCATTAACCCTACATACAACAAAAAACAAAACCAACCAGACACCACCACCACCACCACCAGTACCAACACAAAAAACCACCCAATACACCAATTCCATTATAGGGTATAAAACCCCAAATAATTTAAAACAGGACTCAAAAAAGCTCATGATACTATTATTCACAACAGCCAAAAACTGGAAACAACCCAAATGTCCACCGATAAATGAATGGATTAACAAAAAGTGGTATGTGGATTCAATGGGATATTAATCAGCCTTTTAAAAAAGTGAACATTCTATAAATCTTAGAAACATTAGGCTAAGTGAAATAAGCAACTTGCAAAAGGATAAATGTACTATCCCACTTACATGAGGTGCCCAGGGAAGTCAAATTCACATAGATAAGAATCAAAATGGTGGTTGCTAGGGGCTAGAGGAAGGGAAGGAGGAACAGTGTGCTACTGATTGATGAATACAGAGTCTCAGTTTGAGAAAATGAAAAAATGCTGGCGATGGATGGTGGTGATGGTTGCACAACAGGATGGATGCAATTAATACCACTGAACTGTATACCTGAAAATGATTAAGATGATAAATTTTATACTATGCATATTTTACTCCTTTCAATATGAATCCAGGAAAACCAGTAAGGTTAATCTCTGGAATAAAAGGAGGAAAGAAGTACAGATTTTCAAGAGAAAATGAGGGCATGGTCAGGAAAGCAGTTTCTATTTCTAATTTCTTCTAGTTTATGCAGTTTTTTATCTATACGTTTGGAATCCAAATGGAAAAGAAAGACAAATGATTGATATGATACCAAGTGTGACTTTTTGATAACGGTTTAAAGTCAAGTCAAAAAGTATCTTCATTTCTCCGAGACTAAAGCTACCACTAGTCTTAGGTGCTATTACAATTCCTTCATGGCTTTATGTTTTAGGTTCTTCCAACATGTATTTTATAAAAGTACAAAACAAATCAGTACCACAAAGTGGCACAAAATCTGCTTAGAAAGAGATCTGATCAATATTTACTAAATAAATAGATTGATATGCAAAGGACAACTGCCTTAGAGGAAAAGATCTTTTGATCAATGTCAGTTTTTTGTTTTGTTTTGTTTTTGCCAAAGTTTGGCTCAGTGTCCATGGAATGGCTCAGTCCAGCTTAGTGGTTCAGTTATACAATTGTAACATTCATGGTAGGGGTAAGTAGTAATGGGGAAGCATAAGCAAACATTCGTGAACTTAAATATTTACCCCTTACACATGATTGTTGTGCTCCAAAATTTGAAAACATGATAAAAATTCATGATCACTGCAGATATGGACTCTAGGTGTGAGTGTATGGTGGGTGTATGTGTGTGTGTGCGGGTAAGGGTGCCAGCGGAAGAGAGATGATTAGCCAGAGATACTCTCTTTAGAATTGATACTTTAAGAGGTCACATTTTAAAAAAAAGAAATTTCTGCCTAGGCACAGTGGCTCATTCCTGTAATCCCAGCAACTTGGGAGGCAAATGAAAGAGGATTTCAAGTGTGAGGCCAGAGGCTGCCTATGTAACTTAGCAAGACCCTGACTTAAAATAAAAAATAAAAAATGGACTGGGGGGTGCATCCAGAGGTAGAGCACTTGCAACGTATGTGCAAAGCTCTGGTTTCAGCCCCTCAATACCTCTAAATAAATAAATAAATAAATAAATAACATAACGGGGTGGAGTGCAGCCCAGTGGTAGAGCACTTACAAAATAAGTGCGAGGCCAAGGGTTCAACCCCCAAGTATTAAAAAAAAAAAAAAAAAAAAAATTCTGTTCTCTAAAGCTCTCTGTGAAGTCAAGTGACTGTGGGGTCCTCACAATCTGGTAATTTGTCCACTATTTACGAATTACAGAATGTTAGCGCTATAAGAAACTTTACAGGTCATCTTGAAGGATTTTCCCATTACTTTGCTTTTATATGTAAAAATGATTAACTTGTGAACAATCGCCTATTATTTCATGTAGGAAAACTTTTCTGTCCTAAACAGATACTCTTTCAGTGTACTCTGTGCAGGTCATAGGTAAGTGTAGCTATCCACAGAATCTCTTTACGGTTATCTTCAGCACCTTATGTACTCGTGTGTGTGTGTGTGTGTGTGTGTGTGTGTGTGTGTGTATGTGTGTGTGTCTTTTCTTGAAAACCCCTGCAGGCCCTCTGTGGATAAGAACAGGATTTAAATTAAGTCTTTCATTTTAAAGAAGAAACAAGGCTATCAAATGCATGTATTTTTGAAGGAATTTGTCTGGATTCTCCAACTGGACTAAAAACTTCTCATAGATAATGAAAAGATCTCCTGTTGTTCTCTTGATATCCAAAGCCCAGAAATGAACAAAAGCAATACCATAAACACCAAAGAATGAAAGTAGACCTACCCCTGCAGACAGGTCGGGGGTTGAGGCTAATGCGTAGGGGAGACTGAGAGCACCAGATTCTGTTGGGGGTGGGGCAGGTAAAGAGGACAGAAGATGTTTTTATTTTCAAAGTTTCTATAGAACTATTTATGATTTTAAATCTTAACTTGGTAATACTTGGCTTTTACAGGCATAGTGATGGGTAGGGATGGCTGCGAGAGTGAATATAATTTGGTATGTCTCTGGAAGACAATTTGACATCATTAAGAGCTTTATACTCATCTTTAAATAGTTCATACTGATTAGCCCAAGACTCCATTTATAGAAAATTACAATCAGATACACAGAAAGATTTATACCCAAGTATGTATATAATGCAATGAACATAATAGTGTATATTTATACGTAATGCAATAAATATAAATAGTTGACTGTATGGAAATGATTCATAATTATGGCGTAGCTATAGGGTTAGAATGCTTTTTTAATGTTCTCTATGATATTAACCTTGCTAAATAATATTTAAAGATATGTTGTTGTTGTTAGGTGCCATTGAGTTGGGTCTCACTCATAGTGACCATATGTATGACAGAACGAAACACTACCTGACACTGCGCCATGCCTGGAATTATACATGTGCTTCTGTGCTGTTCATAGGGTTTCAATGTCTAATTGTTCCAGGATTGTTTCAGGAGTGGGATGCCAGGTTCTTCTCTCATTTTGGGGGTGCTGGGGATTGAACTTAGGGCCTCAGAGAGCACAGAGCAGCACTCTACCAACTGAGCTAAACCCCAACTCCTTAAAGATATATAGGAAAATTAGACAAATCAACAAGCAAAATGGGAGATAACTACAATTAATGTTATGGTATATATGTTTAGATTATGAGAACATGGGTAGATTTTATTTTTCTATAATTTCCAGATTTTCTTCAATTTTTCTTCTTTCATAAGAAAAACATTCACAAAGAATGTCCTTGAATTTAATGGACTAAATCCAAAGACCAGCCTAGAGACTATGAAAAGAAAGGGGGTTCAATATGATGCCTATTTGCAGAGAAGCATGTAGCTGTCAAAGAGATTTTACATATGTTGCATTTTGTTGAATTGCCATAAGTTGAAGAGTCTGACATGACAGTTATTTTTACCTTATATAACAGTTAAGGAAATCAGTTTAGACACCATATGAGGACTGCTTGAGAAAACGAATACTAAATTCAAAAAATTATAAATACTATTATATTGAACCCCCACGTGTCTGTCAAGCTGGTCGTACTGTGGGGGCTTGAGGTTGCTGTGATGCCGAAACATGTCCCCTGTATTTCAGATACCAGCAGGCCCACCTTTGGTGGACAGGTTTCAGCTGAGCTTCCAGACTAAGACAGACTAGGGAGAAGAACCCGGCAGCCCATTTCCAAACATTTAGCCATTGAAAACCCTATGAATAGCAGACAAGCACTGTCAAATACAGTGCTGGAAAATGAGACCCCATGTTGAAAGAAACTTAAAAGATGACTGGGGAAGGGTTGCTTCCTCAAAGTAGAGTTGGGCTTAATGTCAGGAATGGAGTAGAGGCCCTGGGACCTCCTTTTGATGATGTGTCATGACTGAAAATGAGAAGAAACATTGTGTCTACAACAATGGGCTCAGACATAGAAATGACCGTGAGTATGGCAGTGTTGGGTAGGGTTTCGTTCTGTTATACATAAGGTTGCTGTGAGTAGGACTCGATTTGATGGCACCTAACAACAAAAAAATCTTATTCAATCCTAGGCTAGTTTACAGAGACCTTTTCTTGTGTCCTATGCATTGAATGGGGCTGGGATTTAGCTCAGTTGGTAGAGTGCTGCCCTGCACTCTCTGAGGGTTCAATCCCCAGCACTGCAAAAATGGGAAAATGACGTTGCAATCCACTCCCTAAACAATCCAGAAACAATCAGCCATTGAAAACCCTATGAACAGCAGAAAAGCACTGACATCATCATGCTAGAAGTGGCCTCAGTATGAGGGAATGTTTTATTCTGTTGTACATAGGGTCACTATGAGTCAGACCCAACTTGATGGCCCCTAACAACAATAACAACAACAACAATGAATTGAACGCCAGTTGGATTGAAATACCACTGATCTCTTTTTGGGAGGTTAAAGGCTAATTTGTAATCAATGCACATTCTTCTTCATTTCTTCAATGTTAGGATGCTCATACAGGCATACAGCACCAGTAGTTTCCTCTTAGGCCACAGAGAAGTGAAGTGCATAAAGAATAAGGATTTATATTATGGATTCATAGTGACTCATCATGATGTCTCATGTACCACTAGTATTACCACAGGAACACACACTGAGTACACATTGTATAAGTAGCAGATATTCTGTATGATAGAAAGGAAAAATTATATTCTCACTTAAGTAGAAAAGAAAAGGATTTCAGGAGATATACTCACCAAAAACTGCCAATTCAATTGGTCTGGTTTTTTATAAAATGTAGAACACGAGTCTATAGGCAACTTCAGGCAGCTTGCTTGGGATTTCTTTGTTCAATTTTCAGAGCACCCTTTGAAGCAAATCCTAAAGGAATTAAAAAGAAAGAAAGAAATGCTAGAAATGTTTTTTATTTCAATGTTTCCCATGTGCATTAGAAATTGGGGAGACATTTTATTCAGAAAATAGACTACCATTACTCCAATTATCATGTTCTCTATAAGCCAAGAAATGGGACTCTTTATGTATCCTTGAAAAAATGGGGAATAGTGGTAAGATAATGACCGATTTCTTCCATTTGATATATTTTTCTCTTTAGCACACTCATGACTTCAAGATACACATAGTGTTTAGGAAGGAACACAGATGTAGCATATATTTTATGCTTATAGATGCGCAAAAGGAAGAGCTAATACCTTTTATAGAGATAAAAATATCAGGGTCATAGGCTTCCCACCCCATTTGGGGACGTATGCTACACACCACTGTAGATGATCACATTTACCCTGCAGAGTTCAGGGAGGATCCTGAAAATCACTGAAACAAGGATTCTTTGTGTGTGTGTGTGTGTGTGTGTGTGTGTGTGTGTGTGTGTGTGTGTGTGTGTGTGGTACCCAGGGCCTTGCGCTTGCATGCTCTACAAGTGCTGGACCACTGAGGTGCACCCCCAGCCCATGTTTTTTTGTTACTTTTTTGAGACAGGATCTCGCTAAATTACGCTGAGTGCCTTTGGTCTTGAACTTGTGATCCTCCTGCCTCTGCCTCCCAAGCCACTGGGACTATAGGCGTGCGCCACAGTGCCTGGCTCTGAAACAAGGATTCTAGTGGGACCAGGCATGGTGGTACATGCCTACAATCCCAGCAACTCAGGAGGCTGAGGCAGGAGGGTCATGGGTTTGGGGCCAAAGACAGCCTACACTGCTCAACAAGGCCCTGTCTCAAAATAAAAAAATTTAAAAGGGGGCTGGGAGGTGCATCTCAGAGGTAGAGCAGTTGCCTAATGTGCATGAGGCCTCGGGGTCAATGCCCCCAGTACTGTCAAAAATAAGAAAGAAAGGAAAAAAATATTAGAAGGATTCCAATATTGACCTCTAGTTACTGAGAACTGGTATGGAAATGACTTACTATTCTGCTCTAAAATGTATAGTTAAGATTCTTTCGAAGATTCTTTTTGCAGGTCAGGGGCCTATGAAAAATATTACTTGTGGTTCTAGGATGATCTTAAGTCATGATATAGAAAAGATTCAAATGAAGAAAATTTAAAGTTCAAGACAGAGGTATTTCATATAAAGCATTACAATATATCCCAAGCACAAAACTTTTATCTTTATTTCACTTCTGGAAATACAATCTGCCTTGCTTTCCCAGCTTCTGAGAGCTCTCATCAAGCCATCTGAAGCTCCACATGACTTACATGTCCACATTTCTAAGATTCAATATGGCACCGTGATTGCAACACCAGACTGGGAGCTAAAAGACTAGTGTTTTAATTCTACCTCAGCCATGTCTGCTCTTGTGTTCTTAGGCAAGTCATTTCACTTGTCTGAGCCAGTCTGTCTCCTCCCCCCATAATAAAGCAGGTAGATTATTAGTAGTTTTAAAACTACTTTTTGTTGTTGCTTGTTTGTTTTGTTTGGCTTTTTTAGTTATAGCACCTGCTTTTTCACAGGAAATGTACCTATATGTATAAATAAGTAAGACTAACAAAACAGGAGCTGGTTGAAGAGGAGGTAGGGTATGATGTGAGGGGACACCTCTAGCCCCTTCAATGCATTGTGGCCAGAAGGAGACACCATAGGACCTTAAGCCCTCCATAGAGCACAGTTTGGAACCTCTAGATTAAATGGCCCTTGTAGTCAGTTGAACTCAAAATTATTTTGCCATATATATTTTAATTGGAATGACTGGTGCTCAGAGGGATCCATAACCTTAGTGGAACATAAGCAATGATCTTAACCACAACTAGTTTTAATCCTTATCATCAAAGATCTCCTCAAAGGAAAAAAAGCCACAGCCTCAAATTAGAGAACACAATAGCTACTAAATGTTTTACTTCTCAATGTACGTCATCCTTACGAAACTCTGTAAAAGATGACTCCCTAAATGCTGCATCCTGGATAATATGTAATAATCAACAGCACCATTTGATAAAAAACTATAAAAATGAAAGTGCAAATTATAAGATGTCTTAAACTTAGTTGTACAGTGTAGAGATACTAGAATAAAATTTAGACTCATTTACTAGCTGAATTAACGTGGACAAGTTTACTCAGCTTTTCTGAGTCTTTATAAAGTGGAGATAATTCAAAGAATATACATATATAAAGCACCATTCACGGCCCATATTGTTTGGGCAGAATTTTGAGTTTTCTCTTTCTATAATGGCGCAGAGTTTTCTCTTTAAAAACTAATACAGTGGTACTGCAGCACTCAAACTGCCCCATGCTTGAATATTTTGGCCTTTGAAGAACAACAATTGAATTAAAAAAAAGAACTTACAGCTAAATTAGTGGTATATGTGTGTCTGAATTAGCCGCTCAGTGTGCTGCTGGAACTAGTAAACACATTTACATTATTTCTTATGGGAAAGAGTGCTTGGCACTTGAACTGATTGGTACTTGACCAGCCTTCCAGAACAGATTGTGGTTTAGTGGCAAGATACCACTTTGTATTACGGTAATGAACATGTAAACTCTATGAATTGGAAGCAAATTATTCAGGTATAATGGAACATCGGATTCATGTACTTTTGTGCTATATCATATTAAGGGAAAGAAAGATCACTGAGGTGCCTCTCATAGCAATTTAAGTAACATAAAAAACTTCCTCAAAGAAAAACACTTAGGCTCAATTATTTCCAGAAATATCTGGTTTCTAGGATGGCTCCAAATGAATCCATTTCATAAAAATTTCAATATTTTTAAAGTGATTTGTCACAAAAATCCTCCAGCAAAAGCCATATGCTGTATTTATTCTGTGGTGTCACATTCCTCCTGACACAGTATTGGGTACCCTACGGTATCCAGTTTGAGAAGTGCAGCTCTAGTCTAAACTCTTGGGTTCTACTGTGGAGGAAACTGTCTTACAAAGGTTACACAGTAGGTAGGAAATATACTAAGAGATTTGTGAGGCAGAACCCACAGAAACGTGGTTTCCAGAGATTTACTGGTTTCATTCAGTCCAATTCTGCCTTCACTGCTTCTAGTGTGAAACTGCAAT
The DNA here is from genome assembly GCA_007922755.1 of Pedetes capensis. Taxonomy (NCBI): domain Eukaryota; kingdom Metazoa; phylum Chordata; class Mammalia; order Rodentia; family Pedetidae; genus Pedetes; species Pedetes capensis. Next base: position 137,469 of record VMDO01002716.1, on the reverse strand, counting down.
GGATATTGTTCATTATATCAGGGAGTCTTTTTGTTGTTGTTGTTAAATTATTTTGTTTTGTTTTTTGAGATTCTCCTGCCTCAGCCTCTTTTTTTTTTTTTTTTTTTGGCAGTACTGGGGGTTGAACCCAGGGCCTCGCGCCTGCATGCTCTGCAAGTGCTGGACCACTGCGCTGTGCCCCCAGCCCACTTTTTTTTTTTTTACTTTTTGAGACAGGGTCTCGCTAAGTTACGCAGACTGCCTCTGGTCTCAAACTTGCGTTCCTCCTGCCTCTGCCTCCCGAGCTGCTGGGATTACAGGCGTGCACCACCATGCCTGGCTGCCTCAGCCTCTTGAGTGCTGGGATTGTAGGCATGAGCCACCACATCCAGCCTCATGGAATTGGTACAGCACTTGCCTAGCATGTGTAAGGCCATGGATTAAGGCCTCTAGTAGGGAAAAAAAAAAAAGGAATTCTTATTCCTTGGTGAGGGTAAAGGTGAGAAATTTATTTTTAGCCTAAGCTTGGGACTGAGGATTGAGAGAAATAGCACAGAACATGACTTGCTATTAGGGTCAAGTCTTTATGAAGACCAAATGGGAAGATATGTGTAGATTCCAATAGAAACAAAAGCTACAGTGAGCAGAACAACTGGTTTGTTTTAATTTTTGCAACATGTGAATTTTGGAGCTATTCGTGACCCTTTCCTCAACACACAGCAGGATTTAGGGCAAACATTAGCTGGATGCCCATGCCACCAACCTCATTTGCCTACCCCGACTCTCCTCCCCACCTTCTGTCTGCATCATGCCATGCCACACATAGTATTGAAACCTGGTTCAAATCCATATTTTGGAATCAGGTTGTTAGGTGCCATCGAGTCATGTCCAACTCATAGCGACCCTTATAGGGTTTTCAACGGTCAATTGTTTTGGGATTGGCTCGGGAGTGAATCGCCACGTCCTTCTCCTATTTTTGTGGTATTAGGAATTGAACTCGGGACCTCAGAGACTATAGAGCAGCGCTCTACCAACAGAGCTAAATCCCAGCCCCTTGGAATGAGGTAGGGCATTCATAAATACATGAAATTGATAAGTTTATTTGTTATAAAAAGATACTTGACCCTAATATCAAGTCATGTTCTGTCCTATTTCTCTCAATTCTCAGTCCCAAGCTTTGGCTAAAAATAAATTTCTCACCTTTACCCTCACCAAGGAATAAGAATTCCTCCCCCCCCCCCCTTTCTAGGGGCTTTAAACCATGGCCTTGCACATGCTGGGAAGTGCTCTACCACTGAGCTACATGCCAAGCCCATTTTTAAAATTTTTTTGAGACAGGGTTTTGCTAATTTGTGCAGACTGCAGCTGGCTTCAAACTCTTGCTCCTCTGGCCCCAGCCTCCTGAGTCAGTGCAATTACAAGCACACGCCACAGCGCCCAGCAAGAATTCCATTTCTTGAAAACAGACTTTTTTGTTTTGTTTATGTTTTTTGGAGGTGGGGTCTTGCTATGCAGCCCAGGCTGGCCTTGAACCCATGATTTTCCTGCCTCAGCCTCCCAGTGGTAGAATTACAGTCGTGTACCACCATGCCTGGCTTCAAACCCTCTCTGAAGATAAAACCCTTGCCCACCCTTAGGATGATACCAGGAACTACTAGGGTGTATGTACGTATGTGGTGTGTGTGTGTGTGTGTGTATGAATATATTTCTAGTTTCTAATTTACTTCTTGCATTTACAGCTTACTTCTCACATTGCTTGACCACAGGTATGCCACTAAACTTTCTGGGCCTCAGCTTCCTCACCTGTACACTGAAAATGATACCAGTACTTCATATGAGCATCTTATTTACTTGCTGCCACAACCTCATGAGGGGTTCGGGTTTAGCTGAGTTTGGTAGAGTGCCACTGTGGGTTCAATACCCAGCACCGCAAAAATGGGAGAAGGACGTGGCAATCCACTACTGAAGCAATCCCCAAACAATCAGCCACTGAAAAGCCTATGAGGGTCAATATGAATCAGATTTGACTCAATGGCACCCAGCAACAACAACAATATCACCGCATGAAGCAAGTCCTATGATTCTATTCATCCTGGAGATAAGGGAGCTGAGGTACAGCGAGGCTACCCTTAGCTGAACATGATGAAGCTGGGGTTCAAACCCAGAAAGTCTGAGGACAGGAGACTATGCTCTCTGAGAGAGTCCACTTGCTCCTGCAGCCCAGTTTGGAAGAGTGGAAAATTCGAATCTATTCTATAAAAAAGGACAAATTGCCATGGTTTGCTATGTGGTTCAATGTCCCCAAGGCTCCTGTGTTAAAAGCTTGGTCTCCAGTCTATAGTGCTACTGGGAGGGGATGGAAACTTTAAGGAATGGGGTCTTGTGGGAGGCCTTACGTTATTGGGGGCATGCCCTTGAAGGGGACCGTGGGACCCTAGACCTTCTCTCTTCCTTTCTTTCCCACTCCCTGCCGATGAGGTGAGTGGCTTTGCTCTCCCACGTTTCTGACCATGATGGGCTACCTTGCCACAGACCCAAAGCAACAGGCCAGTCAATCATGGACTGGGACCACCAAAACTATGAGCCAAAATAAACCTTCCCACTTTCTAAGCTGACTCAGGAATTTGTTATAGTAACAGAAAGCTGATTAATGCACAAATGCTTCCATATGTGTACATGGTATAGTTCAGAAACACCATGAGCAGTCAAAACTACATGGAAAACTCATGGAATGTCAAAACCTAGCATAAGAATTTTTTAAGATTCCAAAATATTCAATATTAAACAGTAAAAAGCTGGGCATGGTGGTGCTTGCCTATAATCCCAGCACTCAGGAGGTTGCGGTAGGAGGATTGCAAGTTCAAGGTCAATTTGGACTGCATACCAAGTTCCAGGCCAGCCTGAGCTACATAGTGAGACGCTATCTCCAAAAACATAACAAAACGAGGACAAAGAAAAGGACACTCTCAACCTGGGTTAAAACTAAAGGTGGTAGTTCCCCACAGCTGGAGTATAGAGACTTTCCAATATGCATAAATATTGTGGGCTCAGAAATACCTGATATTCCAGTTTGTTCCCTGTTGTTGTTGTTGTTGTTAGGTGCTGTTGAGTCGGTATCCGACTCATAGCGACCCTCTGTACAACAAGGGAAACACTATTGTCAGTACTTCTGTGCTGTTCATAGGGTTTTCAATGGCAGACTGATTTTTGGGAGGGGGTTGCCAGGTCCTTCTCCCAAGCCTACAGCTTCTGGTGTTCCCAGGCGGTCTCCCATCCAGGTACTAACCAGGCCTGACTCTGCTTAGCTTCCGAGATCTGATGGGATTGGATGCCACAGGGCTACAGCTGCAGGCAGAGTTTGTTCCCTAGACTCTTAAAAAGATGTCACATTTTGGAAAGTTTTTATAAAACTGAAAACCCCATGAAACAAGTAAATGAAGCCTGCAATTTCACTTTCTAAGGCTTGGTCAATAATCCCTAATCAGGCCGTATTTTCTTGCTAACATTTAACAAAATTATCTACCTCTTTCAGTAGCCGAGAAAATGAACATACTAAAATTCACACCATAGAAATATGATTTTTAAAAATAAACACCAACTACTAAATCTTATGTATGATTCATAGCTGGTGGTTATGAGATTATCACTCCCCACCTCCTCTGTCTTTGTGCACTGACATTTGACCCTTTTTATAATATGCACCTTGTACCAGTGAAACCTAAGGCACAGCTAGTTACTCATTAAACTTGGGTGCGAAGGGCTGACTTGTACAAATTATGCTGTTAACTGCCCAGTATGGCCTGTGTGCAGAAGGGGAAAAGAGCAATCATCAGAACTGTGAAATTCTGTCATATGGGCAAAATTGAACTACAAATTGCAGCAATTCGTGGCTGACCTCTGATCTGTGAGGTTAGTCTAAACTTTTGAAACCCAGGTTGGAATTGAGAAGAGCATTTACTGGTCCTGGAGAAGATCCTTAGCAAGTATTCTCTAAAGCCAGGTAAATAGTTAACACAGTGACTGTTGGTCACATCCCCTGAAGAATCAACAAGAGCAAAAGACATCAATGACAGTCACTTTGAGAACAGACTTCTCATGAAATGGCATTCTGAACAAATCTAATAAAAGTAGAAAATCTTTTTAGCCATGTGCCACGTACCATGTGCAAGCCTGTAATCTTAGCAAATCAGGAGGCTGAGGCAGGAGGATTGCAAGTTCAAGGCTACTGACTTGGGCTTGAACTAGCAAGACACAGTTTCAAGAAAAAAAATTTTTTTAATGACTATGTCAAAATAAGAAAAGGAAATCTGAGACACTGTCATGGAAGTTATTGGACATTTAATATGTAGTGATATATGCACCAAAAAATTAAACAAAACTAAGTTAAAAACTAAATACTTCAAAAAATTTAATCAAATGGTACCATCTCTCATTTGGTATATTTTAAAATAAATGTACTATCTAATCACTGTTATAAATACAAACTCGTATTAGGCCACCTTGGAAAAAAGAATCATGGAAAACCTGGTGTATTTTTCTTTGGACCCAAACTTACAATTCAATAGTAATACAATATGCTAACAAAAATGTATAATAGTAAGTATGGGCTAACATTGTAGGCTAATGAATAAAAATAAAAATAAATGTTTCTCATGTATACATTCTATCACGGCATTGATTCATTATAATGAAGAGATTTTTTCACAAGAAGGAATATACATAATTGTTCATTATGTACAAGTAGGTTTTTCTCTAGAAAATTACTTTCTACTTTAAATACTATTTAAATTGTTTCATTTTCAGATAGGAAGAAGTGAATAAACATTCTATTTCTATGGCCACTTCACTTAATGTTAAAACACAGGACATAAAATATAACTATTACGTAGAATGAAAATGAAACTAATTTTGTATATTCTTCAAAGCATATAACTCATAGTTAAATAATTTCACTGCAAAAACTTATTGAAATATTAGTTTTTAAAAAAAAAGACTGATACAAGATAGTCTCCTTATACCAGAACTTTACTTCAAGGAGAAATGTCATTATTGCTAATTTTTATATATTATCATGATGCTAATTCCATTCATTTCTTATTTTTAACTATTACGTTTCTCTAAAGACTATGAGATGACTTTGGAAAGCAAACATAGAAATCAATGTTAAGTTCTTGCTTTTAACCTCATAATTTAAATGGCAATCTACTGTTTGAAAAAGATCTTTGTGAAGATTTAGTTTTTTCCGTTGCGTAAAGTGAAAAGCTACAAGATGAAATTATTTCTTTAAAAACATTTCTATAACTGAAGAATGTTGGTTTTACAAGTGGTAAGGCAAAGTGTGTAGCATCTGAAATTCTTATAAACTTCCAATTTTTTTTGCCTTCCATTAGAAAACAAACAAAACAGATCATTTGCTTGTTTGACCTGATCTAAATTGTTTTAACCAAACACAACCCTCTCCTCTGCTCCTTAATTAAAACAAGTAAGACTTTCCCTACCTTTCCAGTCTTGAAATCTGGATGCAACAAGCTAATTGTAACCAGAGCCTTGCCTAAGCAACCTTTGCTCCCAAGGAACTAAGTAACTCCGTCATACATGGCACCTGACTCCTCATTGGTCAGTGGGATTTCTCTACTTAAATGCCTTGGAAGTCATTTGCTAAGGGCACCAGGAATGAGCTTGAGTGGGTGGTTCAGAAAGAAGGGAGGGGTTAAAACTGTTGCAAGAAAAATGTTCAATAGCAAGCTGAAAATTCACAGGAAACTTACTGAAACAAATGGATCTGGGGAAGGCCTAAGAAAACAAAAGGTCTGGCATTTCATAGAGAGGGAAATTTAAACAAAATATTTTATTCAAGCCCCAATACTGACAAAAGGGAAATCAATGATTATTTTTAAAAATCCACCTCCCTAGAACTACATAGGTGCCCACTGCCTTGTACTACTTATTGTAAATAAGAAAAACAATAATTTCTCCCTCATATGGGATGTTGTGGAAATTAATTAAATGAATATATGTAAAGGGCTCAAAAATTTTTTTAGCATACAGAACGTACTAAAATGTGTTACTGTGAAGTCTGGGATGGTGCCACATGGCTGTAATCCCAGCACTTAGGAAGCTGAGGCAGGAAGACAGTGAGTCTCAGGCCAGCCTGGGCAACATAGTAGACTTTATCTCTCAAAAAACAAAACAAAACAAATTGCTATGATTTCTTAGATTTTTTTTTCTTTTTTCTTTTTGTTTTTGTTGAGACAGGGTCTCTATGTAGCTGGCCTGGAATTTGCTCTGTAGCACAGGTTGGCCTGGAACTCATAGCAATTCTCAGGCCTCAGCCTCTTGAGTGCTGGGATTACTAGTGTGGGTGCTACCAGGCCTGGCTTGACATATTACATTTTTAGCATTATATTTAGGGTAGGTAACTTGGACTGGGCACTCTTCTTTTCACCTCATCACTACCAACGATCATGTTTCCAAATTTGATAGAAAATACAGGTAAAAATCATACATGAATCAAATCCTCATTTTGTTTTACTTGTTTATCAATTTGGACCCAGAAATGGATTTAATGCTAAGGAGTGGAAAAGAATGGACAGCCCAAGGAAAGAAAAAGAAGGGGTTGGTAAAACATGCTTTCTGGTAATAAAAACAATCTGTACATAACAACGGATCAGGAGGACCTGAAGCACTTAAGCAGAGTAAATACACTCCTTTTCAAGCAGTGAAGAGATGGAACCTCATCCAAAGTCTCTCTAGAGTGGAGTTTGTCAGTTCAGGCAAGAAAAGGGAGACCAGGAACTGTAAAGAGGGCTCCTGAGAGCCATGTGACACCTGGGACCTTCTGGACCAGGATGAAAATGAGCCCCCCAGCCTATAAAGAATCTAAAACTTTTCCTAAAACAAAATCTCAAGGGCTGTAGCTCAGGGGTATAGTGTGCACTTAGTATGTGTAAGGCCCTGGGTTCAATTCCTAGCATGGAAAAAAAGAAAGTCAAAGTCATGACCCCAAGTTCTCCCTTAGGGGTTACTGTATCATTGTTCACCTTATCCAATTATATATATTTCAGCAATTTAAAGTAGTCAGGGTTGGAAGTAAAAAGGCCACACAGTGACAAGCATGTTTTCAATCTATTTATCTATTCACATTTTATAAAAGAAAGACAGCTGTATTGCTCCTAGATAAAATAATCTAAAGCTATCAATAGTGACTATAAAATATTAGTGAGTTATTAAAGGGTCAGAATCCAAAACAAGACGTAGACTTTAATCACGTTAAATATATAAAACCAAGTTGCTAGGTTCCACTTGAAGGAAAACCAAACTAATCCTTAATTACTAAGGCAATGTTTTCTCTTTAAAAAGAAGGAAAAAGAGAAAGAAAGAAAGATAGTAAGAAAGACACCTACTGATTTTAAGTTCTTTTCATTATAAATAGGACCCAGAAAATCTGTTTTTATATAAGAGTAACTGAATCTATTACATAAGAAAAAAATCCTGCATTTATTTATGGCATGTTTTAGGCATTAGAAAGAGTACTTTTGGTTCGGAAGTTTGTTGTGAGAATGTGTATGTTTGTGTGTACGTGTGCACGGGTATGTACAAACGTGCATGCTCACATACCAAACATTCCGCTCAAAACATAACAATTTAGGAAACAAAAACTGTCTCAAGATGATAAATTTTAAGAGTAAGGTGGGACTTGGGGTGTAGCACAGTGGTGGGGTACTTACCTAGCATAGGTAGGGCCCTGTGTCCAACGCCCAGTAATACTGAGCAGGTGGGGAAGTAAGATTGTAAGGGCAGGGCAATTTTTCACAAATATTTGAAAAATAATTACAATTATAGCCTACTCTTAATAAAAAATAAGTGAAGTTCTCCTGCTTTGGCTTTGAATAAAGTTGGTTTTAAAATTACATGCACATTAGTTGTAACGAATTCAAACAATACAGAAAAGCACACAGAAAACGTAAAAGTCACCTCCCTCCCTCCTGACATTGACATTGGCTCCTACTCCAAAGCCCTCTGTGCAGGCAAATATATAAAACTACATAAAAGGCACCATAGTAGACATGTGGCACTATATGAGTCATGTTAACTTCTGATTGGCTTGGCTTGCAACAAGCTTTTAAGTCAGTCATCCCTGAAGGAGTGACCCAGAGTCTTCACAAAGCACCTTTGTTTTAGAGTAAAGTGACAGCCAGCATATTGGAGGTCTGAGGATCTAGAAAAAGGTGGAAAAAAAATAGATGCAAAACAGAAGCTTGAAACAGGGTAAGCTGAATGGTAGATCTGGATAAAGGAAGCAAACAAGATGCAGACTAATACAGGAGAAAAGGAAGTAGAGCACAGAGAAAGGCATGATAGAAAATTTGGTGGGCTATTTCACATATACGCGAGAAGGACCTGGCAATCCACTCCCAAGGCAATCCTAAAATAGCCATTGAAAACCCTATGAGGGTCGCTATGAGTCGGATACCGACTTGACGGCACCTAACAACAACACAACAATTTCACATTTAGGTAAGCTCTGTTCAGGCCACTTTGACATCCGTCTAAGAGAGCATTATTTTTCATTTTAAGATATAGCCAATGTAAAAAAAAATCATGTGAGTATATACTTGCTTTTGTATGTAACAGGAACAAAAGTAATTTCAGAAAAGAAAAAAGTAATATATCATTTTCTAGAAGTACATTTGCTACTATTTAGGATTTCAAAATCTTTGCCAAAATTACTATTCTATCAATGCATGAGTAAAGCATAAGAGGAAAAAATTATTCACCACACACACATTGAGGTACTAGCTAGCCTCCCTCTGAAAAGGTATCAAAAAATGGCACTGAAGCCATAGAACTGAATTGGTAGTGTAAGCAGTAAGACTTGATCATGAAGGTAATTAACAAGCATTGGAAAAGAGATGAGACACAACACAAGATGTGAAATCCTGTATGATTAAAAGTACCACAGTATTATTTAATTTATTTATATTTTGGCTGATTTGTCAAACATTCCATTATAGTATCAACAGGCACACAGAAGGAAGAATTAGGTAACAGTCACTGAGGCATCTGGGATGAAGAGCTTATTTCATTTGGATAGTAGGAAGGATCTGAGGGCTTTTGTTTTCAAATAAAAAATGATATCCGCTCAATTTAGTACAACTATTTTAGAAAATAAAATAATAATGATAATTAACATGATTGAGGCAGGGGGTTCATTTTTCCTGTTTTGTTTTTGAGACAGAGTCTCACAGTGTAGCCCAGGCTGTCCTGGAACTGGCTATGTAGACTTGAATGGCCTCAAATTCACATGATCCTCCTGTCTCTTGTGCCACCAAGTCTGGCATAGTTAGCATTTATATAGTTCATTAGTGTCAGGTGTTAGGTTCATTAGTGTTACATATGAGTCTAGGTACTGGGATTATGCTAGTGAGGAAAACAGACTGAAACTCCACCCTCATGAACCCTATTACTGTATGGGGGATTCAGACATTGAATGAATAAATGAGTAGAAAATAAAGGCATGATATGAAATTATGTGGGCTATTTTAAGTATAATATAAATAGAATATAATTAAGTTAGACTGTGAAAGAACTAAGAAGAAAGAACAACAGGGAAGGAGAGTAGGAATGGGGACAGAGTGTGTCAGTAGGTCCTCTAACTTATACCAGGGAAGGTTTAGTTATTAGTTATAAAATGAAGCAGGAGAATGCATTAGACTTCTAATAGAACATTCTATTAACTTAAGCATATATCTGTGGTTGTTACTGTTAGGTACCATTGAGTTGTATCTGACTTGTAGCAGCCCTTTGTACAACAGAATGAAACACTACCCAACACTATGTCATACACACATTGTTTTACGTTAGAGTCCATTGTTGTAGCAACTGTTTCTTCTCATTTTGAGTCATGACACATAAGCAAAAGGAGGACCCACGGGCTTTTACTTCATTCCTGCTATTAAGGTTGACACTACTTTGAGGAGGCAACTCTTCCCTAGTTGTTTCTTGAATGCCTTCCAACCTGGGGGCTCATTTTCTGGCACTGCATTTGATAGTGTTTCTCTGCTATTTGTAAGGTTTTCAACTGCTATTTGTTTTGGGAGTGGGCTGCCAGGTCCTTCTTACTCTGTCTTAGCCTGGAAGCTCAGTGGAAACCTGTCCACCAAGGGTAGCCCTGCTGGAATCTGAAATGCTGGTGGCACAGCTTTCAGCATCACATGAAAACCCCTATATGCTGGGCGTGGTGGCGCACACCTGTAATCCCAGCGGCTTGGGAGGTGGAGCCAGGAGGATCGCAAGTTTGAGACCAGAGGAAGTCTGCGTAACTTAGCGAGACCCTGTCTCAAAAAGTAAAGGAAAAAAAAGGGCTGGGGGTGCAGTTCAGTGGTCCAGCACTTGCATAGCATGCAAGTGTGGGGCCCTGGGTTCAACCCCTAGTACTGCAAAAAAAAAAAAAAAAAAAAAAAAAAAAAAAAAAAAAAAAAAAAAAAAAAAAAAAAAAAAAAGAAAGAAAGAAAACCCCCATAGCACAACAAGCTGACAGACACATGGGGGAAGCATACATCTAGATCCATTTAACTTATACATCAAGTACTTCCTGTCTATTTGGTAGTAACTAAGTGTGGACAGAGGCAAGACAGTAAAAATCTTAAAAACAGTACTAAGAAGCCAGGTACATGGTACTATGGAAAGAAGTCTAAGAAGGATATAATGCAGAATATAATTGCTCTGCAGTAAAACTGATTTTCTACTCCATTCTCAGGTTGTTGTTGTTAGGTGCCTTCGAGTTGGTATCCGACTCATAGCGACCCTCAAAGGGTTTTCAATGGCTGACTGTTTCAGGATTGCTTTGGGAGTGGGTTGCCAGGCCCTTCTCCCATCTTTGCGGTGCTGGGAATTGAACTCGGGACCTCAGAGACTGCAGTGCAACGCTCTACCAACTGAGCTAAATCCCAGCCCCCATTCTCAGGTTAGGAGGACTTTTAAAGGTTTAAGTTTGCCAGGCTGGACTGCTCTAGGATCTCCACTCTCTCTAGCTCATTTCCTTCCCCATACACCTCTAAATTACAGCATCAGAGACAGCCTGTGTAGTTTGGCAAGACCCTGTCTCAAAATAAAAAGTAAAAAATGGGGTAGGGGCACAGATCGTTGGTAGGATGCTTGCAAAACATGTGTGAGGCCCTGAGTTCAACCCTCAAGAACTGCAGAACACCACCACCAACAACAAAACCCACAGTATTTAGGTTTACTCTCATTGCCAACAAATATATTGACTCAAAGAAAGGAAGAAAAGAGGGGGAGTGGATCAATATTAACTTTTTTCAGAGTCTAGGGCTCTAGCATTCAATACTGGATGACCTAGTTCAAAGCCTTTGTAATATTATGTGTTATTGTTCCTACTGTACAACCTGTCCACAGCTTCTCTGAGTGAGCTAGAGAAATGCCCAATAAATTAGACCAAGTAACTCTGCATCACATCCCACCAACTTCTCCTTCCCAAGCTTTACCCAAGCAAGGCATATTTCTACTATATCCAGATTTAAATCTGTCACAAAAGTAGACTCATTCTAAGTGGTCCCTACTTTCCTGTGTAAGGGGTAGCCATGAAGAGCTCATAGATATCAAGCATGTAGCTTTCTTATGTGCAACGCTGGCAAGAGCACATTGGGTAAACCAGCCAATGAAGATGCATGAGGTGGAAGGAATACTCAGAGTTCCTGTCTAGCTTCTGCTTAAATTCATCACCTCACTCTATAATAAAATAATTTGGCCTGCAGCTGTACCACTGTGGTGTTGAATCCTATCAGATCTTGGAAGCTAAGCAGGGTCGGGTCTGGTTAGTCCTTGGATGAGAGACTACCTGGGAACACCAGATGCTGTAGGCTTGGGAGGACCCAGGAACCCACCTCCAAAACACAATCAGCCACTGAAAACCCTATGAGTAGTAGAGAAGCACTGACAGTAGTGTTTCATCTATTGTACATAGGATCTCTGAGTCGGACGGCACCTAACAACAATGCTTAGCACTTCTCCTACAGTGGGTACTACTCTAGTGTGTCACATATATAAAAATGTTCAGGTAGTAACTTAAAGAAAAAAAACTATACATATACAGATATATGAAATGAACAATACTTATCTAAGAAGGGAAAATATAAGCAGAGTAGAAAGAAGGGGAGAAATTAGTGGGTGGGAGCAAGGTGGAGGAAAAGGGAAGGGGCGGGAAAATGAAGTAGAGGGGAAAAGAGGAAGAGGAAAATCTCAAAATAGAAGATGCAACTATATGAATACATGGGGAAAAGCAGGGGAAAGGAGAAAAATCAGTGAGAATATAACCCATGAATGCGTATGATTTTTATTACATATTAGTCAAGTGGTTCTGTAAAATATGTAAGTTGATGAAACTGTAACCAAAAGTGATGAGTTACATATAGGAAATAGCAAAAGTCTTACTACTCTGTACTCCACCAACATTTATAAGTAAAGAAAAAAAAGTTCAGGTAGGTATAGTATCATTGCCATTTAATAGTTGAGAAAATTAAGTAATTTGCCCAAGACATAGAGCTGGCAAATAGTGGAGAGAGGATTCAAAGCCAAGCATTCTGGCTCTTAGAGATCACACTTGACCCCCTCTAAATAAGCTAGTAATCTTCCTTCTTCCTTCCTGTCTTTCTTTTCTCCCAACCATCCACCTCTCTCTGCATACACTTGCTTTCCTGATAGCCAGTGACAGGCATTTCCATACTGAACAGAAAAACTTTGAAGCTGAATCTAAAGTTACAGATATGGTTAAAATGTCAGACAAAGAATTCAAAAGTTGACTTGTAAAAAATGATCAATGGTTTCAAAGAGGACATAAGCCTATGAATGAAGTAAGGAAATCAATATAGTACCAAGATCAGAAAGTCACCAATATAGAGGACAAAGTTAGCACAATGAATGAGAAAACCATCAAAGAAAATGAGATTTTGAGGCCAGATATGGTGGCACATGCCTGTAATTCCAGTAAGTGGGAAGGCTGAGGCAGGAAGATTGTGAGCTTGAGGCCAGAGGCAGCCTACATAACTTAGTGAGACTCTGACTCAAAATAAAAAATAAAAAGTAGGCTAAGGGTACAGCCCAGAGGTACAGCACTTACAAAGTATGTGTGAGATCCTGGGTTCAACCCCCAAGTACCACAAAAACAAAAACAAACAAAAAACAACAATAAAAAAATCAGAGAAGACTCAAATAACTTAACGATGTACCTTAAGGTCTTCGAAAAACAAGAACAAGCAAAATCCAAAATTAGTAGATAGAAATAATAAAGAACAGAGCAGAAATTAATGAAATGGAGACTGAAAGAATAAAAAGAACTGATGAAACAAAGAGCTGTTTCTTAAAAAGACACACATGATCAACAAACCTCTAGTCAGGCTTAACAAGAGAGATAAGATGCAAATTAATAAAATTATAGATGAAAAGGGGGACAAGCTGGGCATGATAGCGTATGCCTGTAATATCAGCACTTAGGAGGCTGAGGCAGTAGTATCAATGTTAATTTAAGGTCATCCTGGTCCAAATAGCAAGTTCCAGGACAGCCTGGGCTACACAGTGAGACCCTGTCTCAAAAAACAAAAAGCAAAGATGGGTGTATTGGCTTATGGCTGTAATCCCAACAACTCCGGAGGTGGAGGCAGGAGGATCACAACTTTGAGGCCAGAGGCAGACTGAATTAACTAAATGCACAGGCAGCCTGCGTAACTTAGTGAGAGCCTGTCTCAAATAAAAAGTAAAAAATGGGCTGGGGTGCAGCTCAGGGGTACAGCATTTCTGAGGCCCTGTATTCAACTCCCCAGTACAATAAGGGAAAAAAAAAAAAAAAAAAAGAATTAACACCAATATAAAACAGAAACAGAAGGAACTAAACTCATCCTATGAAGTCAGTATTATCCTGATTCCAAAATCAAATAAGGACATAACATAAAAAGAAAACTATAGACCCATTTCCCTGATGAACATAGATACATAAATCTTTGATAAAATATTTGCAAATCACCTTCAACAACATATTCAAAAGATCATACACAATGATTAAGTTGGTTTCTGTCCAGGGATGCGAGGGTAGTTCAACATATGCAAGACCATAAATGTAATACAGTACATAAATATGCTGGGCATGGTGGCTCACACCTGTAATCCTGTGACTTGGGAGGCTGAGGCAGGAGGATTTTGAGTTTGAGGCCAGAAGCAACCTGTGTAACTTAGTAAGACCCTGTCTCAGATAAAAAGTAAAAAAATGTGCTGGGGGTACAGTTTTGTGGTAGAGTGTTTGCAAAGCATGTGTGTGAGGCCCTAGGTTCAACCCTCAAGTACCACATACACAAAAAAATACAGTACATAATAGACAGAGATAGAAATCACATCATCATCTCAACAGATACAGAAAAGGCCTTTGGCAAGGTTCAACATCCTTTTGTGATAAATGCCCCAGAGAAATGAGGAATTAAAGGAACACAGGTCAATGTAATAAAGGTAATATATGAAAAACCTACAGCCAACATCATATTAAATGGAGGAAAACCTGAAAGCATTTCCTACAATATAAGGTACAAGACAAGGTGTTCACTCTCCCTACTGCTATTCAATATAATAATTAAACTTTTAACCACAGCAGTAAGAGAAAGAAATATAAGGGATACACATAGGAAAGGAAGACATCAAATGATCCCTATTTGCAGATATAATCCTATACTTCAAAGACCCTAAGGACTCCATCAGAAATGTTTTAGAACTGATAAACACTTTCGGCAGTGTAGCAGAGTACAAAATTAACACACAAAAATCTATAGCTTTTCTATATACCAACAACAAACAGGCTAAGAAAGAGTCAGGAAAACAATCCCATTCAGAACAACTTCCAAAAGAATAAAATACCAAGAAATAAACCTAACCGAGGAGGTAAAAAACCTCTACTATGAAAACTTTGAAACACTGAAGAAGGAGTGGGGTACAGTGGCACATGCCTATTAATCCCAGCTACTCGGGAGGCTGAGGCAGGGGGATTGCAAGTTCTGGGCCAGAGGTAGCCTTCATAACTTAGGGAGACCCTGCCTCAAAAATAAAATTGGGCTGAGGATGCAGCCCTGTGGTAAAGCACTTGCAAAGTATACACAATCCCCTTCAACCCCCGAGTATGGCAATCAATCAATCAATAAAACACTGAAGAAAGAAATTGAAGAAAACACTAGAAGACAGAAAGACCTCCTATGCTCATGGATCAGAGGAATTAATATTGTGAAAATGGCTACATTACCAAAAGCAATCTGCAGATTTAATGCAATCCTCATCAAAATTCCAATGACATTCTTCACAGAAATAGAAAAAACAATCCTAAAATTCATATGAAAGCATGAAAGACCCTGAATCACTAAAGCAATCCTGAGTAGAAAGGCGGGAAAAAAAATGAAATTATATTAGTCATTTTAACAAAAACAGCATGGCACTGTCATGAAAACATACATCTTTACCAATGGAAAAGAATAGAGGATCCATGTACTACAGCCACCTGATGTTGGACAAAGGTGCCAAAAATGTAAGTTGGAAAAAAGACAGCCTCCTCAACAAATAGTGCTGGGAGTACTGGATAGTCTCATGTGGAAGACTGAAACTAGATCCTTCTTTCTCACCTTGTACACTAAAAATTCACTACAAAAAAAAAAAAAAAGGAAAAAAGAAGGAAAAAGAAAAAAGAAAATTCCAGCACTCATGAGGTTGAGGCAGAAGGATCAACATGAATTCCAGACCAGCCTGGGCTATACAGTGAGATCTTGTCCCAAAAAGCAAAAAATAAAAATAAAATAAAATAAAATAAAAATAAAAATAAAAAAGCAGATATAATCAGTAGAAATCTAAATAATGAATCATATCAAAGAAAAAATTCAAAATTGGCTGATACTTGGTGAGAGTTGGAGAAACAAGTACTTGTATAGTAGAGTTGGAATCTAAATTGGATTAAGGACATTATAATGAGTTGTAGGATGCCTGAGGACACAGAGTAAAATCTATCATGTCCATATCCTTTTTGTTGCCTTGCCTACTGGTTTATTTATACATAGTAGATACTCAGTAAAAAATCTATTAAATAACAAAGTGCACGAATTTCCTCATTTCTATGAGAGAACACTAGCTTCAATTCTATCAAAAAAAGGAAAATATATTTTCAGTAATAAGGGTAATTATTAATAAATATGTATAGTGAGTGCTATATAATTTATAAAATCCATTTGTCTATATCTTATCCCAAGTCATGTAATAATTCAATATTCATCAATACTTAGAAATGAACTACACATAAGAAATGCTTTTTTGATAATGTTGTGCTTTAGATGAGTTTCAGATTCAAAGGGAAGTTGTAAAATCTTCACCCCAGTATAGGATCCTCCCAGGGAATATGGTGTGGGTTGGATAGGTTGCAAATGGGCTGAGAAACATTGGCTTATGATTCCTGTAAATTGAGAACTTCTAGTAGAAGGAAGTGTCCCGTTTGACTACAAAGGCATTTATGCAACATTAATTGCATGTGTCAATATAATGTATATGCTGCTTGAAAATTTATACACATTTTTTTTTTTGTCTTGTTTCCTACCCTCTCCCATACATTTTAGCTATCTGGTGATCATGATTGTTACTGTTTTCTGTAGTTAATAACACTCTTGATCCACTTGTAGGGACATGGGTTTACTTTGCAGGCTCAAAGTCAATGCCATTATCAGTTTGCTTTTTGCTTTTGTTTTGTTCTTTTGAGACACTGTTTCACTATGTAGCCCAAGCTGGCGTTCAACCCCAATCGATCCTCCTGCCTCAGCCTCCTGGGATTAAAAGAATGTACCACCACATCTGGCTAAATGCCAGTTCTTTCAGCACTCACTGCAGAAAAGGGTCTTGATTTTTGTGGTTTCCAAAAACTATTCTGTGTTCCCCTAGAAGGGAGAAATACCACAAGCAAGCTTAAGATGGTCATGCATCTGTTTGCTCTGCTAGACCACAGTGGACACTTCACTAGAGACTTGCAGATGAATGGAATGGGACAAAACAGAAGCCAGAATGAGTCACTGTCTCA
Source organism: Pedetes capensis (assembly GCA_007922755.1). Classification (NCBI taxonomy): domain Eukaryota; kingdom Metazoa; phylum Chordata; class Mammalia; order Rodentia; family Pedetidae; genus Pedetes; species Pedetes capensis. The sequence continues at coordinate 120,392 of VMDO01002716.1, read as the reverse complement.
GGAATTAAGGTGTTCATCGTGGTCTGCACCATCTGATGATGTTAGTGGTTTCACCTCTACATCATCTTTTTCTATCAAAAACCAGCATTGATGTGTGATATGCAATAAAGCACAGAGAGACCTAAGTACACTCCAGTATGTGTGGTTGACTTAATGAATGAATATGTCCTGATGCTCTTTAAAAATTGTAATTTGCAGTGCTATTTTCTCTTATTCTGGCAGACCTAAAATGTTTGACAAATAGTAGATAGCTAATAAATTTAGTGATTGGTAATACAGAGCTACAAAATGTGTTTAATAGCTATCAATAGTGTATTCGCAGTAGACTATAAAAATTTTGTGGATGGTTAAGTGTTAAGGAAACCAGACCTGCAGAGGCATCTGTTCTTGTAATAGTAGGCCCCTTTGATTTTGAACCCATAGCGGTGGCACACACCTGCAATCCTGGCACTGGGAAGGTAGAGTCAGGAGGATCCCGAGTTCCAGGACAACCTGGGCTGCCTAGTAAAACTCTGTCTCTAAAACAAAATAAAACAACCCAGCCAGCCAGTCAACTAAATATGTACAATTGTACATATTTACAATTGTAAATTGTAAATAAATTGTACAATTCTTAATAAGCCTAACTATGCAAAGATTTAACAACAGCATATCCTGCCTAGATGAGATAAATGAAATTTAACTATTATTAATATAATCATACTTTTGGCTATTCATAATAAATCTAGTCTTCCAAGAAGTAAATCTGTGTGTAGCCTATCCTCAGATAAAATCCATCTTGATGTATACACTAAAGGGACCTAATTATCAACTTGTAATGAATGAGTTCTTTTCTTCATTTTTCTCTTAGGTAGTGTCTAACATTGTCTAATTTCTCTGCATTTACAGGGCCAGAGAAAAGAAGGGAATCCATATCCTTTCTACTACTAAATGATGCATTTGATTCTGAAAGTATTTAAAGGGAAAGAGACAGACAAGTAAGAAGGAAGGAAAGAAAAAAAGGAAGAAATAATTGAATGCTGTATACTTTTTCCATAATAAAAATACTCATTCCAGTGATTAGAAGATCTGGGGGACAATTCTTTCGAATATTTTATTTCTCTTTTCTATAGGTAAAATGGAAACATTTTGCCTATTAACAACCTCAGAGATGTTGTGAGAGGAAAAGTATACAACACGAGTGAAAACATTCAAAGTTTTCAGGAAAAGAAACAGTGCCATTAGCTGGAGCTTATTATTAAAATCAAGTTTGTTGTTGTTAGGTGCCGTCCTGTAGGCACCCGACTCATAGCAATCCTAGGTACAACAGGTGAAACACTGTTGTCAGTGCTTCGTTGCTATTCATAGAGTTTTTGATGGTATGTTGTTTTTTGGGAGTCCTCCCAAAAATCAAGTTTGGCTACTGTTTTAATATTAAATATTAATATTGTATTAAAATGGTAAAAATATAAAATTAGTTATAACTTCTTGTTGTTGTTGTTAGGTACCATTGAGTTGAGTCCAACTCAGCGACCCTCATAGGGTTTTCAATGGCTGACGGTTTGGGGATTGCCTTGGGAGTAGGTTGCCACATCCTCCCATTTTGCTGTGCTGGGAATCGAACTTGGGACCTCACAGACTGCAGAGCAGCGCTCTACCAACTGAGCTAAATCCCACCCCTACCTATAGCTAAAATATTTTTATTATTAAAATATTCCTATTCCTAAAGGTTTTATGATAATTATCACTAATATCACTCATAAATAATATGACGTAGGCTATATTTTCTTTCTTTTCTTTTCTTTTTATCTTCCTTCCTTCCTTTCCTTTTTTTTTTCTTTTTTGTGAGATAGGGTCTCTTACTATATAGTCCAGACTGGCTTTGCACTCAAGATCTTCCTGCCCCACCTCACCTTCCTGAGTACTGTGATTACGGGGTCGGCCACCATGCCCAGCTACGTTTTCACTTTAATGGAGGTTATATAAAAGTTTCAAAAAGAAGGATGATCAATACCTCTTTTTGTTCTTGTAAGGATGAGAATAAAATAGTACGTTTTGGTTTTAAATGCCTTGGAAATGCCAGTTAGTCATCTAAACAGTAGACAAGTTCCCCAAAAGCACCATGAGAAAACAGACTATAACCATGTTGCCTCAGGTAAGAGGACTTTTCATATCAGCTCTTCTGGGGAGTTCGGAGAAAGGTGTTTTTATCCTTCCCTTAAAGAGAATTTGAAGTACCATGAGACTTACATTAGAATTTTTTACTGTAGCATTTTCATAATTTATGGTACTTCCACCCTGAGATCATTACAGATTTGTTTAGGAAAATATATTTCCTCTTCTTCTGTTCTATCACCATCATACCATGGATAGTTGATCAAGGAAGTAAAGTCTGTGACCTTAGACAAGAAGATCTCTTGTTTGAAAGTACCACACAAGGCTGCACCACTACAGGTGGGAATGTGTCTCAGCATGGGCAGCAAATGCAGGTGTGGCTTATCCCTGTAGCATATAAAGTGAGGACATGGATGGTGGCAAAGTAGACGCTAATGAAATCACACTGCCACTTAACATGGAGTTGACTCCACATAGGCTCATCTGACCTCACAAAACTACCAGGATAGGAACAGCTAATCCTTATTGGGTATTTACCCTGTGCCAGTTTTGGGTTGAGTGTGCCACATGTTATCTCATTAAATCCTTACAACTCTGTGAGGTATAAACTATCTTTCTATCTATTTTACAGATGTGGGTACTGAGGCTCAGAGAGCTTAATGAGTTGCCCAGTATCTTACAGCTAGTAGGTGACAGAGGTTGAATTCATACCCAGGTAGTTGGACTCCAGAGCCCATGTTTTGGCCCCCAAACCACCATGTACATGGATTCCAGTACAGTGAGAGACCAGAGTGGCAATGATTCCCCTCTATGCCCCTCTCATGTACTCAGTTGCCCTGAAAAAGTCTGCATCTCTTCCTTAGCTTTAGCATTGGTCATTCACACAAACTGTTTTAGAAAATAGAGTTTGGGGAATGGAGACAATTGTTAAAACGCAGTAGCAATCCAAGCTTCCACGTTCCAAAAGTAGAAAAAGAAGAGCAAACTAAATCTTAATCAGCATAAAGAAGGACATAATTAAGACGTAAGTGGAAACAAAGGAAATTGAGACTAGAAAAACAAATTAATAAAACCAAAGTTTATTCTTTTAAAAAAGATCAATGGCAACGACATTGGTAGAATGGCCAAGAAAAGAACAGAGAAACTTACTAAACTCACATTACTAAACTCAGGAAAACAGGCCGGGTGTAGTGGCTCATGACTGTAATTCCAGTGATTTAGATAGAAGCAGGAGGATTGCAGGTTCAAGGCCAGAGGCAGCCTGCATAAGTTAGAGAGATCCTGTCTCAAGATTAAAAAAAAAAAAAAAAAGGCAGCTGGTGTTGCGGCCCACTGGTAGAGCACTTGCAAAGTAAGTGCAAGGCCCTGGGTTCAACGCACAAGTATTGAAAGCAATAAATAAATAAATAAATTCACAAAAACGGGAGACATTACTACTGACTTCACAGAAATAAAAAGGATTACAAAGAATTGCTATGAACAACTGTATGCCACTAAAATAAATAACCTAGATGTTGTTGTTGTTAGGTGCCATCAAGTCGGTATCCGACTCAGAGTGACCCTCATAGGGTTTTCAATGGCTGACTGTTTCGAGATTGCCTTGGGAGTGGATTGCCAGGTCCTTCTCCCATTTTTGCGGTGCTGGGAATTGAACTCAGGACCTCAGAGACTGCAGCACAGTGCTCTACCTACTGAGCTAAATCCCAGGCCCAAAATAACCTAGATATAAGGGATAAATTCCTAGGGGGAAAACCCCGCAAAAACAGAGTCAAGAAGAAGTAAAAAAAATCTGAATAGACTTACAAGTAAAGAGATTGAATTAGTAATACAAGTATTTTCCACAAAGACAGGTCCAGGAAGACATGGCTTCGCTAGGGAATTCTACCAAATGTTTAAAGTATAACTAATACCAATCTTTTACAAAATCTAAAAAAAACAGAAGACATGGAAAACTTCCCAGTGACTCTACTATTGCTCTGATGAAAACTCAGACAAAGACATCAACAAGGGAAATGCAAATCAATTATCTCTTATGTAAATAGATGCAAAAATCCACAAATAATTACTAGCAAACTAAATTCAGCAACATATAAAAAGGATTATGCACCATGATCAAGCATGATTTATTCCAGGAATGCAAGGTGGGCTTACCAGATGAAAATCACTCAATGCAAATAATAGGACAACCCAGTCCGGTACCATGGCACACATCTGTAATCCCAGGAACTCAGGAGGCTGAGACAGGAGGATCACAGTTTCAAAGCCAAAAGCAGCCTGTGTGACTTAGCCAGACCTGTTTCAAAATAAAGAAACAGAAAAAGGATAGGGGGTGCATTTCAGTAGTAGAGCATTTGCAGCATGTGTAAGGTCCTGGGTTCACCCTACTCCAGTACTGCAAAAAGATAATCCACAAAATGGGAGAAAATATTTATAAATCATAATTCTGATAATAGTTTTATATCTAGACTATATAAAGAACTCCACAGCTCAATAATAAAAGTCAATTATACCAATTTAAAAGCAAGTAAAGGATCTGAATAAACATTTCTCCAAAGAAGATACACAATTGTCCAATAAGCATGAGAAGCTGTAAGCACATGCTCACCATCATTAGCCACAATGGAAATGCAAATTTAGACTCTAGTATGGATATAATCAAAAAAACAGTAAGTGTTAGCAAGGATATGAAGAAATTAGAACCTTCATACACTGCTGCTAGAAATGTAAAATGGTACAGCCACTTTGAAAATTGCTAACAGTTCCTCAAAAAGTTGAATAAAGAGTTATCATATAACCCAGAAATTCCATTCTGAAGTATATACCAAGAGAAATAAATACCCAGGACCTCACAAAAACTTGTAAACAAATGGTCATAGCAGCATTACAATAGCCAAAAAGCAGAAACAACTCAAACATCCAGCAACTGGTGAAGAAATACATCAGCAAATTAAATGTGGTATATTCACACAACAAAATTCTGTTTGGCAATAAAAAGGAATGAAGTATTGATACATGCCAGAATATGGATGAACCATGAAGATACACTACATGAAAGAATATCACATTCGGTATGACTCTATGAAATGTACAGGACAGGAGCCTGTATGAGACAGAAAGTAGACTGGTATTTGCCTAGGGTTGGGGTAGGAAGAGAAGGGACATGGCTGGTAACAGATACAGCGGATTTTCAAGGGAGTGATGAAAATGTTCTAAAAAGTGATTGTAATGATGGTGACATACGAGTGAGGAAATACTAAAACCCACTGAGATGGGTGAATTTGGTGGTATGTTAGTTACATCTCAATAAAGCTGTTATTTATGACACTATTTTTATGTCCTGGTGGATAACTGGGCATTTTAGTTCTTTATTATTCCTGCAGTGAATAGTGTTCTAAGAACAGGATTTTTCTGGTTCCTGTTCATTCAGCACCCCCTGTGTGACCTGTCCCTGGTGGTTTCTGAATGCCTGTGCACATACTGAGGATGGGAGTCAAACGGTCAGTGTGTTGCTACAGTGAGCAATGAATAATTAGTCTGCTCCCCAGCCTCAGCCAGCATCAGCTCTCCTGATCATCTCCTTCCACTCCTCCTCCTCAATCCCCCTTCTAACCCCTCACTAGTGCTGCTTTCCAATATTCCCAAACAACCAACTAAGCAAAGCCAAGATACAGCAAAGAGGCAGAAAGAAAACAGGTTCCGGAGTCTGGTAGACATGAGCTCCAAAACTAACCTCATCCCTTTCCACTTTGTAACACTGGGCAAACTGCAGATGTCAAATTTGTCCAATAAAGATCAAGATCACACAAGATCCAAATTTTAAGAATAATTTCTAGAGTTCTCACTATAAGCTGGATGCTGAGGGTGCACACCTGAATCCGACACAGATCTGCTGTTGAGAAACTCATTGTCTGGAAGGAGTCAGAGAAAGGTCAACAAATAATTACAACGCAGTGTGACAGAGGCCATAATAGGAGGGTATCATGAAGGGAATGATTAATTCTCCTCACAGTGGAGGAGAAAGAGGCTTTCTGGTATAGATGTGAGACTTCAATAAAACAATGTGTCCCTAAGAACACTTGGCACATAGCAATTGCTAAGAGACTATGAAGTTCTTTATTCACAAGGAGCCCTAGGAGTTTAGAGGAAAGAAAATTATATGTTTTGATGAGGAAAGTAAGAAACTGGAAAGGCCATTTGCTGCTCTAGCCAGAGAATCATCAAAGGCTAACTTGAGCCAAGGAAACCAGATCATCAGCTTCTGTATTTCTTTCTGCCCACAAATAACTAGAAAGATATTAGTTATAATAAACACATATGATAACAAATCATAGTATGTATTCTGAGATTAATATTGTGAACTTCAACCAATTATTCTAACTTTGCCAGATAAGGACATCTAGTAAAATGGGCCAGTCCTTGGCTTTTCTTTCACATGGCACATAGTGACTGACTCCTTTCCTATGTGATACAAGGTAAAAGAGATATAAAATTACACTAGATATTTGAAAATAGGTTCCCGTAGGTAAAAATAAGCAATGATAGTTTCTGAGTTGTTGTTAGGTGCCGAGTTGGGTCAGTACAACAGAACGAAACACTCCCCAACACTGTGCCATAACAGGCACTATTGTCACTGCTTCTCTGCTATTCATAGGGTTTCCAATCGCAGATTGTTTTCCGGAGTGGGTTGCCAGGTTTTTTTCTCCCAAGCCTACAGTACCTGGTGTTCCCAGGCAGTCTCCCACCCGAAGACTAACCAGGCCCGACCCTGCTTAGCTTTTGAGATCAGGCAGGACCAGATGCCAGGGTGGTATAGCTGCAAAGTTTCTCAGTAGAGGCAAGTAACATTCTCTGCCCTCAGATCAAAGCCTTGCTGAAATGATGGTGATGCCACCTCTTACCAAGCTGTACAGAGAGAATCCTAGAGTCAGCAAAAGCTTGGGAGAGAAAGGAAGATGGTAGTACTCCAATCTGGGCATGGGAGAGTCTATGGCACATAATGTGGAAGCCTCTAAACCAAAAATCAACAAGCACCTGCACTGAGGAGAGACACCTCAGGTGTATGCTTTCCATCTGTCTTTTCTCTCCCAATCCTCCCCAAGTCTCCTAGCAATAGACCCCTCCATGCCCCAAACGCAAGGAATAGGGACAACAGGTGTGGCATGGTGTGGGTGAACTGGAATACTTTGGGGGATTTACATGATCCTGTGGAAGAGAAAGCTATGAGATTTTCCTCAGGAATGCTAGAAAATAAAACCAATATAGAAGATAATAGATTGAGAGATACAGAGAGAAGAACAGTCCTATTGACCTCTTGAATGCTGCCATGTCTTACCTTTTGGAATTTACATTTTGGTAAATATGCATGTGCATAATTTTATGTATTATACTTTTATGCTCACTGATTCCCTACATTGTTTAGGATTGGTTTTGTGTTGCTTGTAACCAAAAATTCCTAATTAACAAAGGGTCTCCCTGAGGCTCTCTTGCTTGATATAAATACTTATGGGAATGTCATTCCAACTATTCTGAAGGCAGAAGCAGGAAGACTGCAAGTCTGAGTCCATCCTGGACAACTAGGTGAGACCCTATCTCCAAATAAAATAAAAATAGGCTAGGAGTATACCTCAGTGGTAAAGCACTTGCTTACTATGTGTGAGGCCCTGGGTTTAATCCCCAGTATGGCAAATAATAATAATAATAATAATAATAATAATAATACCACCATCACCACCAACAACAACAACTATAACAACAATAACCATCTTACCTGATCCATTCTTCCTACCCATTTTCCCAGGTCTGATAAAAAGTTACCACTTTCCTTCCTCAATTCCTTTCCCAAAATTTTTCTCTATGACAATAGAAAAATTTAAAGGCCAGGCATGGTGGCATATGCCTGTAATCCCAGTGACTCAAAATTTAAAAAGAAAAATAAAAAAGGTGCTGGGAGTGCAGCCCCGTGGTAGAGCACTTGCAAAGTATGTGTGAGTTCAATCCTCCTGGATACAACCCCCAAGTACCACAAAAATAAATAAATAAATTTTAAAAACGAACCTTTATTAAAGCAAATAGTACACTGTGTTTATATTCCAGTTGGCTGTAGACACATCAGTGAACATGGCTACATTATAATGTTGGAGGCTAAGGATTTTGCTTTCATTCACCATTCATTCATTCATTCATTCATTCATTCATACAATTCAATTCAATCACTAACTACATTATGCTTTTTTAAATACTAGGTCCATAATGAATCAATAATATAAGACACTTATGGCTGGCAACCACAACCTAACCCTCCTATGCTGTGAACATCTTGTAGGCCAAAAGACACGTCTTATTCTTGTCTATGGCCCTGGAGCTTAACACAAACTTGAGAAATATTTGATGAGCTGAACTGCACATTTGCGAACATCTGGCTCAACCCTCATTTCCTGGTGGTAACCTATCTAGTGTTTCTATTCTATTTTCTTTGCAGTACTAGGGGTTAAACCCAAGGCCACATGCAAGCTTTGCAAGTGCTCTACCATACAAGCCAAACCTCCCAGCCCATTTTTTACTTTTTATTTGAGACAGGGTCTCACTAAGTTACGCAGGCTGCCTCTGGCCTTGAACTTGCAATCCTTCTGCCTCCGCCTCCCAAGCTGCTGGGATTATGGGCATGTGTCAGTGCGCTCAGCTCTATCCAGTATTCCTCAAAGCGATAGAGCTACTACTAGCTACGGGTAGGGCTAAGGCTAAAGGTCAGATTTTCTTTCTCCCAATCCAAAATTCATGTAAAATTCATTTTATGATTAACTCCAAATCAATTCAAAATTAAGTGGGTAGCTCAAAATCCCACTAATGTCTTTAGAACCAAGTCTTTTCAAAGCTCTAATGTATTAGTTAAACACTGCATTTTCATGAGAATGCTGTTCCTAATTGAGCACTGAGTTTTTCTACTTTGGTCGAGTAAAGAATATTATAATGAAAATGAATAATTAATCACACAACTAGTCAATATTCTAGGCCCAAACTTTTAAGAAGTCTTAGGCAGATGAGTAGAAACTGAATGAACTCCAATTTTATGAACATCTACAATAAGCACAACAAATTTATGGTGGGGAAGCATCGGATCAGGGATTGATTCTGGGGGATGAAGGTGGGAATAGGATTCACTATAAGGGGCATGAGAGAACTTTCTTGGATCATGCTACATGCTCTATCTTGGTAAGAGTTCCGATTACACAGCAATGTGCCTTTGCGAAAGTTTGGTAAATGTATGCCTAAGGTCTGTGCATTTCATTATATGCAAATTTTATCTTAAAAACTTGTAAGCAAATATTAAAGTTTAGGCACTGGAAATGTAGCTGGTTAATAGGGTGCTTGCCTAGCTTGACAGTGCCAAAAAATATATAAGATGGGGGGGGGAGAGAGAGAGAGAGAGAGAGAAAGAGGGAGGGAAGGAAGGAGGGAGGGAAGGAAGGAAGGAAGGAGAAAGAGCACCATCACCACCACAAATACTTTAGTAAGTGAAATGTTTCAGGAAGACTATCCCAATGCTGAAAATTTATTTTGAAGGGCATTTTAAAAAATGATGATTTTATGGATAGGAGAACGTATTGATGTATAGATATAAGGCAAGTACAGTAAAATGTTAATGGCAGAATCTGGATTTTGCCATTAGGCAAAATTGCTAGGTGGGTGTTCATTAGAAAATTCAAGTTTCCTATATATTTGAAATAAAATAATAAAATGACGATGAGAAAAAGCACATAAGAAAAGCACATATTTGCCAGCTGTGGTGGTGCACACCTGTAATATTGTCAAGTCATACATCTGATAAGCAGCTTGTACCTAGATTTACTTTAAAAAAAAAAAAACCTCTTAAAATTCAACAATAAAAAGATAAGTATCCTAATTTGAAAATAGGCATGGACTGGGCGTGGTGATGCACATCTGTAATCCCAGCACTCAGGAGGCACGAGGATCAAGAGTTTGAGGCCCAGTGGGGCTACATAGCAAGATGATGTCTCAAAAAAAAAAAAAGAAAAAGAAAAGAAAAGAAATGAAATGAATGATAGATAAAAGACTTGAACGCAAGTGAAAGTGATGGATGACAATGTGTAGCAAAATCTTCATAGCTATTGAATCCTTGTGATAGGTAAATAGGAATTTGTATTTTATTCCTTCTAACTTCAATGTATATTTGCAATTTTTAAAAAGTAAAACTGCTTTTATTCTAAGTCTCAGAAGGCATTGACCAGGGTTCTCATCTGGAGGCTTAGCTAGGGAAGAATCTACCTCTGGCCTCAATCAAGTCGACAGCTAAATTCATTTCTTTCTGGCTATACAACAGGGACTCAGTTGCTTACTGGTTGTTGGATAGTGTCCCTTAGGTCCTAGAAACCATGGCAATTCCTTGACATGTGGCTCTCTCCACGTGCATTTCACATTTTAGCTGCTTCTTTAATGTCAGCCAGGACATCCTGGACTCTAGTCTGCTAAATTGTAATCTCAGAGAACAATAGGTAATGGTAGAGGTGACAGCCTTTAACTTTTACCAACTATAAGCTAGCAGCAAGCCACGGGTACCACCCACATTTAACAGGAGATTATACAAGGCAAACACCAGGGGGTGGAGATCTTGGGCCATCTACACAGGGCTTCCATAGGGTTAGGAGAGGAAGAATGGATTTGAAGACAGGAAATCTTGTGTTTGTTCCTGATCCATAATACAGTCATCCCTCAATATCCATGGGGCAGTCAGTTTGATAACCTCTCACACATACCAAACTCTTCAGATGCTCAAGTCTTACATGGAATGGCATATAACCTATGCACATGTTCCCACATACTATAGCTTTTTTGTTTTGTTGTTGCTGTTGCTGCTGTTTTTGAGACAAGGTCTCACTAAGTAGCCCAGGCTGGCTTCGACCTTACATTGATCCTCCTGTCTCAGCCTCCCAAGTGCTGGGATTACAGGTGTGTGCCACCATACCCCCCTTGCTTTATGATGGTCTTTTGTTTGTTTTTTGTTTTGTTTTGTTCTGTTTTTGAGACAACGTCTTGCTATATAATAGGCCAGACTGGCCTTGAGCTCAGGATTATCCTGCCTCAGCCCCTCAAGCACTGGAATTTCAGAAGTGTGCCACAATGCCCAGCTTTTCCATACACATTTTAAATCATCTCTATATTACTTGTAATACTTAATAAATGTAAATGCTATGTCAATAGTTGTTATACTGAATTGCCTAGGGAATAAAGAATAAAATGAGTGCAGGGCACAGTGGCGGACTCCTGTAACCTTAGCAGCTTGGGAGGTGGATGCAGGAGGATCCTGAGTTGGAGGCCAGAGATAGCCTGTGCATCTTAGTGAGATCCTGACTCACAATAAAAAATAAACAGTGGGCTATGGTGTGCAACAGAGTGGTAGAGTACTTACAAAGTCTATGCAAGGCCCTGGGTTCAATCCCCAAGTACCAAAAGGAAAAAAAAAAGGTAAAATGAAGCCAGTTAGTATACATTTAATATTATGACTGCAAAAATCAGACTGTAAAAATGAGAAGGCTAGTCAAAGTTCTCCTAAACTTCTGAAGTTATAATATTCTCTAATAGATAACAGCAACTGTCCTCATTAAAAATAGAGGGTACAGATTTTCTTTTTAAAATTAAAGTGAATTGTGAATCTTATTTCAATTGTTACTAGAAGTTTAATGTTAAATTCTGTAACTACTTGGAATTAGAAACACATAGGCTACAGCTATAGGTCTTGGAACCACTAGGTTATTCATACTATATTAGAAAAAAAGTCTGCACTGATTCATTCATTCATCCAATAAATGTGTGCTTAATGTGTGCTCTCTTTTGCAAACTCCATAATAATATGATTATTATCCTCAACAAACATTTTCATATAAAGATGGCATAAAACCCTAGAATACCCTTAGAGGACACCCAGAACTATAATTCGAACACATCTGGCTTTAACATTAACAAATACAACCAATAAAATTTTCATCTACTTGACCCCAAACCAGTTGACTTACTTTTGTAGTTCATGAACTGATTTGAGGTCCGAATGGACTGAGTAGATAAGTATCCATCTTGCTGGGATAACTACACAGCACATCAACTTCTAATTTACCAAACAGATGAATTAGAAGATAGTTTACACTACCTATCAAAATAATGTAATTCTTACTTACAAAATGACCTACCACTGTATTACTATACTTCCTCAAAACATTTGAAACTCAACTGGTTTACCACATTCCCCATTAAACACAACTTTACAGTGACAGAGCCATCACAGAAAACAAAGACTACAGCCTATAACATTCTTTGGTTTTTATGGCATATCTCTTACTCAGGTTCCACTCATTTCTGAACTTGAAGTTCTGAGTTTTGAAGAAATAACTGCAAGGCAATATTTAAACTGGCCTCTGGCAATGATTATGTTCTTTGTTAAATTTCATGTCAAAAGTAATTGCAATAGAAAACAAGTGATGCCAGGTGACTGAAGTTTTAACTCAGAATTTCAATGTTACATAGAAGATGGGCCAATGGTCCTATTTCTCATGAAGTGGGAAATAAACAGAGGGAAACACTTCTGGTTTTAATCTGAGTCTGACCTAAAGTTCATCATTGCAATTTGGGACTAAACCTTGTATAGCAAAATGACGATAAAGGTTAAAATCAAGTAGTATGGCAAAGAAGATGTAGAAAACAGAGAAGAGAGGTATATAAAACTGACCTAGGCTCTGCTGCTAACAGTGTAACCACAGAGAGTAGAGAGATATACAGCCCATAATCCATACTGCCCGATCCTGGAATCCAGAAGTGAGGTCAGTGGTACTCAGTAGAACTTTCTATAATGATGGACATGTTTGTGTCTACAATGTCCAAACAGTAGCCACTCAGCAAGTGCCATTGAGCATTTGACATGTGCTCAGTGCTAATGAAGACCTGAATTATTTACTCCTTCTTCCCTCCTGCCCTCCCTCCCATTCATCCTTCCTTTTCTTTCCTTCCTTCCTCTTTCTCTCTTTCTGTACAGAGCCTCATTTACTAGGTAAGTGCTCTACCATGAAGTTGCACCCTCAGCCCCTTTTTTATTTTGAGATAGGGTCTTGCTATTGCACAGGCTGCCTCTGGCCTTGAATTTATAATCCTCTTGCCTCAGCTTCCCAAGCAGCTGGGATTACAAGTATGTGCCGTGGTGGCTTGCATTAATTCTTTTAATTTTACTTAATCAGATTTAAATAGCTGCACTGTGTGTGTGGCTAATGGCTATCATACTGGACAACTCCAGTCAAGCTTTACAGCATGGCCCTGGACAGAACGAGAGTTAGATCAGGAAATCCTGAAATGCTGCATCTACTCTGTTAATGGAGCTGGTGTAATCAATGCCTTTTCCATTCCAATGGCGATGAGAAAGTTCCGGAACCATTTATCCCACTATTAAAATATTCAGTTGGCTTTTCTCAAGATCCAATAGATAGTCACACAAGATTCAGATAAAGCTCTGTAGCTCCAGCAATCTTTTCCCACTCTTTTAGATCTTCTCCTCCATGGGTAGAATGCCCTTCCTTGACCATCACACTACTTACACATACAGCCACCCCCCACACACATTACACACTCACCAGCACCACACACCCTGCAGTGAGGCCCTAACATTCATTGGCCAGTCAACTCATCAGAATGAAATTACTAAAAGGTCAAGATTGGCGTTTTTATAACTGTTTCTGATATAAATTTAAATCAGGTTTGACCAGCTCACTTCTTGGTTTATAAGGGTGGGTATAATATGTTCGACAAATCATCTGCTGTACTGTAATCATGTTGACACATTTCCCATGGCAAACCTGATATGTCCTTGTTACTTTGTCCAGAAAAGGGAATACAGAACTTCATTTGATGAACTGAGCCTGGTCTGAATTGAGGGGAAGTCAAGCATGAAGAGGAAGTGAACTCAACTCCCTGAGTGCTGCTAAGAAATGTTTTTAACTGGCTAAGGCCATGTTTTCCCATCTCTCTAGTGGGGTAGGAGGAGAGAAGGAGAGAAAGGTGAGGGAGAGAGGCCAATGACTGCATGTGAACCACAAACCCTTTGATGAAGCTGGGCGGGGTAGCAAACACCTATAATCTAAGCACTTGGAAGGCTGAGGCAGGAGGATCCCTAGTTCAAGGCCAATCTGGGTTACATAATGAGAGTTGGCCTGCAAACAAACTCTCTGATGACACAGGATCTGAAAACAGTAAAATTTGTCAAGCCTGATCCTAGAGCACAGGATCACCTTAGACTATAGACTCAGAGCCAATGATAAAATCTCACATTTTTTATCTTCCTTCTACTTTCATTTCTTATTTTTGAAAAAGAGAACCACAAAGACAAGAAATCAGAAACTAAAGCTGAGAGAGAGGAACAAATGTAATAGCGTATGATGGGTCTGCTTTAAGCAGGGGATCCTGCCCACAGGTGGCCTTGAATGAAAATTGGCCAGAGACAGATTTTTGCTGGTGCTGATGGTCAGCAGCAGGTGATGGGCAGTGGGAGGAGAACGTGTTGTCCAAATCACGAATGAGTATTATTCATGAGAGGCAACTTGTACATTTGCTCTTGAGGGAAGGGCAAAGTGGGAAGGGAGGCAGTGGATACAAGTAATGTCAGTCCAGAAAAGACAAAGATTCAAGAGTTTGAAAAGTGTTACCAGTGATATACAATGAGGTAGTCAAACATCTGCCCACCGTCATTGCTCTCTGTTATCCTTCACCTTGGTGTTTATTGTCATTATCTTCTAGGTTTGCCAAAAGGAGACTTTTAAAGGTTTCAGTAATTTTTAAAAATAACAGGTACTATATGCATCTTCTGAATGTACTAGAAATCCACGTTGCCCACGTAGAACATAAAAAGCCTCAGAGGGGGCTGGGCATGGTGGTGCACGCCTGTAATCCCAGCAGCTTGGGAGGCAGAGGCAGGAGGATCGCACGTTTGAGATCAGAGGCAGTCTGTGTAACTTAGTGAGACCTTGTCTCAAAAAGTTAAAACAAAAAAACAAAACAACAACAACAAAAAAAAAAAAAAAAAAAAAAAAAAAAAAAAAAAAAAAAAAAAAAAAAAAAAGGGAAAAAAAAAAAAAAAAAAGGGCTGGGGGTATAGCTCAGTGGTCCAGTACTTGCAGAGCATGCAAGCACAAGGCCCTGGGTTCAAACCCCAGTACCACAAAAAAAAAAAAAAAAAGCCTCAAGGGGGCGTGGAACACCCCATACACACACACACACACGCACACACACACACACACACACACGGAGGTGTGGCTGGAGGTTTCTCATTAAAGGCCATGGGGAGAACCGGGCGTGGCAGTACATGCCCTTACTACGGAGACAGAGGCAAGAGAATTGCAGATTGGAGGCCAAAGGCAGCCTGTGTAACTTAGAGAGACCCTGTCTCAAAATAAAATGTAAAAAAAGTGGGCTGGGAGTGCAGCTCAATGGTACAGCACTTGCAAAGCATGCATGAGGCCTTAGGTTCAACCCCCTAGGATGGCAAGAATAAAAATTAAAAAGATACTGGACTAACATTCCTAAGACAGCATCTCTTGATGTTTAATTTTTCTATATAATAACTGTACTACAACATTCAAATCAATGTTATTTCCTAGAATTAAGAAACAAAACATTTTTTCACTGTGCAAGTTGCCCCTGAGAAACATAAACTGTGACCGCACTATAGCTGAGGCAGTAGCCAAGGAGTTTCTCTAAATCACAGAATAGAGAGAGGAGGGTCCAGAGGTGAATCAGGTCCTTGATTCCTGGTCTAGCGTTCACTCCATAGAACCCATTTCCTGACATTTTCTTCTATCAAATTAAACTTAACTTTAAAATTCCAATTAAAAAACTTGTTATTTTATGTAGCAAATAAAGCCCTTGTCACATAAGTGGGATTCTAGTCACTCGTGGGGATCCACACATGTACCACCTTCATTCTGTTTATTACCTTACTTTCTCTGACATATCTATTACCAAACAATAGCAACAGCGGTACACATAAATTGCTCTAATATTCTTATTTAAAAATGGACAGTAGGCATTTCTTATGGCTTTAGAGTAGAAAGCCATTTTACTAGAAAAGGAGAATGAAAGCTTTGTTTGGTTTCTACTCAGAGTCCAAGTTTGTCTTTGTGACCATCCAGAAGGCGCTCGCTTCAACAATGGCTACTTTAAATGTTGAGATTTCACAATACTTAATGGGGGAAAAAGTCACATGGGACAATGTGCAGGCTTTTGAATTCACAATTAAGTAAGAGTCCAGTTCCATTCATGTATGCAAACTTCCTTCCAGGGAATCCTGTTGCAAGGAAAGGCAAACAAAACTCTACTGGACACCCGTGATGTGCTGGATACTTTCACAAACTCCACATTATCTCAATAATTGCCAACAATAACCAGGAAAGTTGGAATATCTGGGAAAAAAAGAAGCGTCCTACACAGAGCCGCAGTACTAGACAGCAGGCTCCGCTGCTGCGTGGCTCTTTTATTATATAACACAGGTCAAGAGCAGCAGAAGGTCACCCTTCTGACGTACCGGACTGACATCCAAGGTGCCTTCTGGCTCCCTGGTAGCTTTAAGAACATCCCAACTGCCAGTACATTTTTAACCACAAGCCACTTGATTCTGCTGCTTCTGCTGCCTAAAGACTGATCTTTGGTAGAGGAAGAGAATGACTTACGTGAAACCAGATAAACAGTGGCTTGAATGCTTCTCCCTAATTTTCCTTCACAAGAATCCTTAAAGAGGTCTTGGTGTCACCTGACCAACTTCCTGCCCAGGGAGCTGCCCTTTTCCAGCATCTCTAATAATGGTTCACCAGTCTTGCCGATGGGGCTGAGGTTTAGCTCAGTTGGTAGAGTACGTGCTCTGCACACTCTGAGGCCCTAGGTTTGATCCCCAGCACTGCAAAAACTGACAGCCCACTCCTGAAGTAATCAGCCATCGAAAACCCTATGAATAGCAGAAGCACCGACAATAGTGCCAGGCATGGCAGTGTCAGTCAGGGAGTGTTTTGTTCTTTTGTACACAGGGTCGCTGTGACTCAATGGCACCTAACAACAACAACAACAATCTTGCTAATATAGGTACCCCATTTGACTCCACGACTAACTAACTTGGTTTCCCCTATGGCTCTAAGAATTAAAAACTAATTTTAAAACTGAATTCAACCCAGTATGTGTCTCTGTCCAGTTCTAAAGAAAACCTCTACTTATGAGGAAGGCATATTGAGGGAAGCCAAGACTTGACAACAATTTGTTTAAGGCCTCCTGCATGGACCTCAGTTGTAACTGAGATGATACAGTTATGGAACATTTCAGATGGGTGGCAGGATGACATGGGGAAACTGAAGGCACTTTGGGGTCCGATTGATTTGAGTGGGATGGCAGGCTCTGACTTTTACTAAGTGATGTGGCTTTGTGCAAGGCATTTGACCATTCAGTGCCTCAGTTTCCCCATTTGTAAGAAGGGGGAAATGATTCCTAGTTAGTAGAGTTGTGGGAAAATTGGGACTGATACACATAAAGTACTTGGTGCAATGCTTCACCCATGGGAAATGCACAATAACATAGGATGATATGAGAAGCCATCATATACTGGTATAGTTGAACGAACTGTCTTTAGTAGCTACAGGTCACCAGACACTGTGTGGACGGCAGTGAGGGCAAGCAGGAAGAGTGGGGCACTACAGAGATGGGAAATCTGGATGTCAGCTCTTTCTGTGAGCACATCGGGGACTGACGCTTCTCTATTTCAACCTTCTCATGTACAAGATGGGCATATTTAACATCCCAGGACTTAAAAAAAAATAAACATGAAAATTATTTGAGAATTATTTTTTAAGTGTACAAATACAAGATATCGTCCCTGTGGTTGTTCATAAAGTTAGAAAGAATCGATCCAAGACAAACCTTGATGACTGTTTTCAAGCAGGGTTTCCACCAACCATGAAAAGAATAAAGCCTTTGTTGCAGAGAATGTGGGGTCCTTTTGCTCTTCCTAGAAATGACTTGAAATGTTCGACTGAGACACTATCAACATGGTTTCATGTATTCCCTTGGGTGGAGGGGGGCCTAACCAGCCTGTGTGGAATCATTGAAATGACTCAACTACATAGGCTTCATAACATGCAAAGTTAAAAACCTAACCCTTGAAATTTACAATCAGAAAAAATATTGTCAGGGTACATGCTATGTTTTGTAGTTCTAAGTGAAGAATATTTTGAGCAAGTACCTGACAATAAATATTTTTTATAGTAGGTATTTGTGATTGCATATCTTTCCAAGACAGAAAATCAACACAAGTGGTAATAGACAGACATTTAGAAACTGGGCATGGTAGCACATGCTTGTAATCCCAGTGACTCAGGTTGCTGAGGCAGGAGGATCATGAGTTCAAGGTTACAGAAAGCCTGTACAATTTAGTGACACTCTGTCTCAAAACAAAACAAAACAAACAAACAAACAAACAAAAAAGGGTAGGGTGAGGAGGCCTGGAGGTGCAGCTCAGTGTTAGACCACTTGCCTAGCACGCACAAGGGCCTGAATTCAACTCCTTAGTACTGTGCAGGGAAGGGAAGGGAAGAGAAGAGAATGAAAGGGAAAGGAAAAGAGCTTAGGCCCTCACCCCTGAGTTCTGCTCACTTCCAAGATATTCAGCTGAGTAGGAGAATCTGAGAGCCACTGGGTGAGCAGAGCCTTTTCTGAGTTAGCGTTGTAAACTTTCTCACAGCCCATGTTAAAACACATAGCCTTTGATTCCCAGGAAATTTCTCAGTAATCTGGACTTGAAAGTCACCTAACTTTCTAATGGTGATTAAATATTTCTTTATGCATCCATACTAAAAACTGATCTTAATTTAAACAACAACAAACAAACAAAAAACTCAAGCTGGGCATTGTGGTGCATACCTGTAATCCCAGCGTTTGGGAGGCAGAGGTGGTAGGATGGAGAGTTTGAGGCCAGCCTGGTCTACACAGTGAGTTCCAGGCCTATGAGGGCTACCCAGCAAGACTATCTCAAAAAAAGAAAATCAAAACAAAACAAAAACTCAACAAAATTCTGAGCACAGGGTTTTGAACATAGCATGTGTATCTGAAAATAAAATTTTGTAAGCAGAAAAAAAATCACAGAGTCTTATTTTCAAAACAAAACAAATTATGAAGAGAAAGAGGAAAAAAAGATCAATGGCCAACTTTCCAACAAAAGATGTATACATATAGACTATTATAAGATGCTATGGTTTAGCTCAGTTGGTAGAGCACTGCTCTGTGCTCTCTGAGGCACTGGGTTCAATCCCTAGCACCACAAAAACTGTAAAAGGACCTGGCAACCCACTCCCCAAACAACTCCAAAACAATCTGCCACGGAAAACCCTATGATTAGCAGAGAAGCACTGACATAGTGCTAGGCATAGCACAGTGTCGGGGAGTGTTCTGTTCTGCTGTACTCAGATAGGGTTGCTATGAGTTGGACCTGACTCGGCACCTAACAACAACAATACACTATTAATGTAAAAGGCTGGGGAGCACTTGCCTAGCATGTACAAGGCTCCATATTCAGTTCCCAGTACCGAAAACAAACAGCAACAAAAAGCAAAGCTAAATGTTAGGAAATGGAGGTAGCAGAGCCCCACATTCTTTTTCTGGTATGGTCTTTGTAGGGACAGGATTGCTTTCTGGTGTAGCTAATAATTTTTGTGTTTAGTTCAGCATAATTAGAAAGTCATACAACAGTTCTCAGGCTAAGTTTCCTCATGTGTAAAACAGTGGCAGCTGGCTTCTGGTGTGATTGTTTCAGTTAAATAAAAGGCCCACACAGAGCATTTAGCAAACACACTCCCTGAAACGGGCTCTTGTCCTTCCGCACTTTTAGGTGATAACATTTCCATAGCACCCTTTACGAGGTCACTTAACTTTAAAGAGCTGGCACACAGTGAGTGATACTGACCTTATATACTCCTCTTTTTAATTCCTAAAAATCTCCTTAATTGTGTTCTATTCTTACAAAGGAATAATATATAGCAAACAAAGAATAAATCGTAACTATATGAAATTACATGAAAAAATATTAAAGACAAAATGATAGAAGCCAGATCCAAAAGAGCATATACTGTAAGATTCCATGTTTATAAAGTTCAAGAACAGCCAAAGCTAATTGATGGTGATAGAAGTTACAATAGTGGTTACCTTAGGGGAGGGAGGATAGCACGAAGGGAAGGTATGTGGAGCCTTCTGGGATGCTGATAATGTGCTACCACCCCTTGATCTGGGTGGTGGTTATACAGGTGTGTGTATAACCAATTCATCAAAATGTATATTTAAGGATTACTTATATTATACCTCTATAAATGTTTTAAAATATCTTTTCATGGGCTGGTGGTATAGTTGAGCGAATGAGGTCCTGGGTTCAATACCTATCACTGCAAAAAAAAAATTATTTTCAAACCACTTATTTGGTTTAATGTTAAGGTTTCCTCTGATGCTTTCCTCTAGTCTCTTTCACATTTACATGAATGATAAATTGACTTATTGGTGTCTCACAATTGTAGGAATTACTTATATATGAAATGTTCCAAATAATTAAATTTATACATTTAAGTGAAAAAAAAACTATTATTTTTTTGGATGAAAATATTTCTAAATTCATCTGTACTCTTCACTTTCATTTTAAACATTCTTTTGGTGAGCTAACCAAGGTTATTCTCAGGAACTGAACATGGTCAAGCTTGGCTGAGATGGACCAAGGGCTTCTGGGGCCATTAGTTTCTGTGCTGGATGACAGTGGGCGTTGCCCCTTCTTTATCTGCGGCTACTTCTCATTGCTGCACGGCTCCCTCTAACCATCCCTGTCCTTCACATGTTTTCTTTCGCAGTCCTTGGGGGTTGAACCCAGGGCCTCACTCATACTTTGCAAGTGCTCTGCTACTGTACCACTAGCTGCACCCCCAGCCCAGTTTTTCTTTCTTATTTTGAGTTAGGGTTTCATTAAGGGACATAAGCTGCTTCTGGCCCAGGACTGGTGATCCTCTTGTCTCCAACTCCTAAGCCACTAGGATTACAGGCGTGATTTATACAGACTTATATTTTATTCCAGGAGGCAATAAAACAAGTGTGGTGTGTAACTTGAAGGCAGAAATTAATTTAGGGGTAGAAAGTCATTTTGAAGAAGAGATACTTAAGACTGAGATGAAGCCTGGTGTGGTGGCACACACATACTCCCAGAGACTTGGGAGGCAGAGGCAGGAGGATCGCAAGTTCAAGACCAGAGGCAGTCTGTGTAATTTAGTGAGACCCTCTCAAAAAAAAAAAAAAAAAAAAAAAAAAAAAA
>VMDO01002716.1:0-98835 GCA_007922755.1 Pedetes capensis | reverse complement strand
AGCACTGAAAAGAAACAAACAAACTGGTTTGACCAGGTGTCTTGGTGAACACCTACAATCCCAGCACTCAGGAGGCAGAGGCAGGAAGATTTTAAGTTCAAGGCTAGTCTGGGCCTTGATACTTTTTCAACCTCTCCCCTTAAAAAAACACCAAAACTGAAAGATGAGAACCTAACCCAGAATGTGCCCTTAATAAATATTATTGAATGAATGAATGAATGGTCATTAGCCTGGACCTGAATAAAGAGCTGATAGAAGATAGAATTTATGCCAGGAATTTGAGCTGCTGAGGAGGGTTTTTGTGGTTTTGTTTGTGGTTTTTTGGCTTTTTTTTTTTTTTTTTTTTTTTCCTTACCTAAGTCCCTCAGTTGCTGGACAAGTGAAGGGCGGTTAGTAATCACTTGTTTAAGCTATACTATTCAGTTTTTCTTTCATCCTACAAAAACACAACTAGCCACCAATGGTCCAAGTCTCTGTGAAGAGCCGTCCAGGTTGCTTGCACAGTTCTGACCCAAATTCCTGTGACTGACCTTTTCCAGCAGTTACCACATTCACCTTGAAAGGTTGTTCCCCACCTTAATAGAGCCATGACAGTTCTGCCTAGAAAAGCCGAAGCAGGCCTGCCTCCTTGAGCATTAATACTTGTTGCAAAATATCACTTAATTTGAGGCCTGTTATTGTCCCCAGAGATTTCACCTTCATGATATTTTGCAAAGCAAGAGTAACTACTGGTCAGGACAGATGGACAGGTAACAACCCTTACGAGAGACATCACTCAATGATATGCCTTCTAAAGCCATTCCGACTTAAAACTTTATTATCAACCCACTTTTGTTTGATTGTTTGTTTGTTTAATAGCTGCAAAGTTTAAAACTCCAGAGATGTGGGCAAGTTATTCAGGGCTGGATTTGATGCGTGACTGGATCCACCTACAAACCACGGTGAGACTGCAAGAACCCTGAACGGGGGTGGAAATGTAATTTTTGGTGATCCTCATACAGTTCCGCAATGGATCTTGGGAACTTGAAATCTAGAAGTATCAAATGAAGGGACGTCCTCTATGAAATAAAGGCAAAACAAGGAGTGACAACTCTCCAGAAATGGCTTGCGGTTAGACTTTTTCTGTTCCTCTAATAACATTTCAGACTTTACACAGCATCAGGCTTCATTAGAGAGTACGGAGGGCATGTACGGCTACTTCACTGACCAGACTCTACGTTTTGGATTTATGTGGTATCACAGAAGGGCAAATGCTTCACAGACGCTTACGCAATCTATGCATCTATGTGACAGGCAAGTTTTCACAGCCCTGTTTCGAAATCTTAAAAGCGGGGTAAGAAAAGGTTAATCCACTTGTCGAAAGTTACGTAACATTTCAGTGGTCAAGGTAGTGAGCTGACTTGCGGTTAAACTCCATTTTCTCAACATGGAAAGAAAAAAAAAAGCTACCAAATCCAACATCCCCAGAACGCAGTGCCTTCCCACCTCCATAGCTGTTAAAGATTGAGGCTTATTCGCCTAAACACACAAAGCCAACAGGGAAGTTTCCCCCATGGGGGACGTTTCCTCTAATTTTCAAACAATCATCTTGCCTAGCTTTTTTACAATGACTGGAATCTTGTCAAAAGAAGGACCCCCTGGCTTTGTACTGCCAACATTATTGGGAAAAATGGATTCGAATCACATTCTTTCAGAATCCATAAGCTCTTAAACCTCAGTACCACCTTCAAGACTTAATGTCCGCTACAGTCAACAGGCCAAGGACTCCATATGTTTGTTATATTTCATATAATATTCTGCAACACTGTTCCTCAAGAACTAGTGGTTACACAAACTTTTTGGAGCCATTCTTTTTCTAGATTTTCCTATTTACTGTTTCCCTTTGAGCCACTAACACCACAGTGACAGTATCTCTAACATATTACCATTATAATTGATTAAGTAAAAACAGTAGATTAAGGTTCTAGCTTAATCACAAATGCTCATATTTTCTACCAAAAAAAAAAAAAAAAGTCAGAATATAAACTTGGTATTCCCAAGAACCATTTATTCTTTAGTTTCTCCAAAGCCATGACCAGCATCTAAAAAGTCACTCTTAGGCTGCTACGCTCTAAAAACACAGATTTGAGGATAAGAGGGTGTCTTTCAAGCTGACCTTTACTTTGTTGTTATCTTGTCTAACTTTAACAGAATGGGGAGACTGGCAAGGGGTAGTTTAAAAGTATTTTCATGAAACCAGAGCCACCATTTAGCAAAACCTTTAGATGGAATGAGTCACAGGACAGAGGGAGGTATAAGGTACAACGTGACACTTCTCCCAGGATCCTGGCACCTGGTTCTGAGCTCCTTGCTAAAGCAAATGCTAACATCTGATTCAGTCTGTGGCAAAATCTCAGGCACAGGGAGATTTTACCTCCCTCTCCACGACACGCAATGTCCCTCTAGTAAAACCGAAAACAACGTCTGATGAAAACTGAAGGTTACAATTCTCAGGGACTCCCAGCCACAGAAAAATAGAATTTGCGAAGAAATTCCTTCTGCCTGCCCTCACCCGTCGCCCCCCTCACCACCCCACCTTTTCAGCAGAAGGGAACCCGAATCATATGCAACCTGCAATTTTAAATATTAATAAATACCGAAGTACGAAACAAGTACCTGCCAAACACCTGGCGCTCTCTTTCCCCTGCTCGCTCTCTCCTCCCACGCTCTGGCAACGGAATGCCCTTCAAAACCATGGCTCAGTGCTTCTGGTAAATGTTTTACGAGACACTAAACAGCCTTGTGTCCCACCCTCAGAGCAAACACCATTGAGAGAACACAATATAATGGCTGCAAAGATATCGTGTGATGTACAATCATGTCAATGAACAAGCAGGCTCTATTTCCCCACTTCCCTTTAAGGGGAAACACAGTCCCAAATTTGCCAGGTGGAGGGGTGGGGGTGGCGCAAGCAGGAAGGGCTTCTAGAAATAAACCTTGATGCTAGGAGCCTTACGGCTTTGCTTGTTTTATTTTCAAGGTGGCATTATTATAGACTCATTGTTCTAATCCCCAAGCAAGTCTTGGCTTGCCACACTGAAAAGGTGTCAAAGGCAAGAGTGAATAAAGAGTAGGATTCGCCAGTGTGTCTGTAGACTCGGTAGCAACCGTATGTTTATCACATACGCTATTTCTAGTTATCAGAGAAAACGCACTTCGAAAAAGTTTTTGGTAAACTGTCTTCCAGGATAAAAAGTAGACTTCCCATTTCCCATATCCCTTTAAATTATTCAGTTAAAAACCAACTCTGCTTCGAACCAGAAGTTTTGCATTCCATTCAAGTTAACAATTACAACTGGAGGATAACAGAAACTTGCTGGCACCAAGCTACTAGCATACCCAGCATGTCAGATGCCTCCTGGTACCACCAGGGTTAACTAGAAGGGGAGAGAGAACCCAGAGATTATCAGTCAGCCTGGCTTTACAGAGCATGCCTATGGAGCTTTCTGGGGTGCACAGCCCACGTGGGTAACACATACGTACCTGCTATTGGAGCTTCAGGCAGGACACTGAGAAATAAGAAAGTAGAAGTATTAAGCCACCACCAAGACTAACGTGATCAAGGTCATCTAGAGAAGAAGCAAGAAGTTGCTTTGGCTTCAGAATCACTCAAAGACAGGTTAGGCAAATAAAGAAAACCCATCCACTTGCCCCAGCCGTATCTTAGTTCCCAAGAGTACTTAGAATTCTGCACTTCATACCTTTAAGATGCCTAGTGGGGTGGAAAGAAAACTTTTTCTACACTCCAGCTGTTTGACCTTGAGCTAGTACCTCCAATTCTCTGAGGCTGTTTCCTCAACTATTAAAAAAAAAAAAGAAAGAAGGCAAGAAAAGAAAATACCATGGAAGCTGTCTCAAAGAACTGACAGATCTCTAACTCTGAGCACAGAGCAGTTCTTTACACCTCCAAAGCAGGGTTTGAAGGCTTGTTGCAATTGTACCTCCACACACACACCCCTTATGTGTATGGTCTCATCTTATTTTCTGTTTCTTCAGTCACAGAAGCTTCAGGTTAGTTCTGTGACTAAGGGCAATAAGGTTTACTTCTCCTGGGTCAGACTGACTAATCTGTTCTGGGTGGGTATCACAAATGACCCCTTATCTGTCTTGCTCAGGGGTGTGGCAACAGGGTGGAGCGGCCCCCGGGCAGTCATGTCCATTGGCTTACACAACAGCTCTCCTCATGCTGCCCTCTAACATAGTTAGCTAACCTGCCTCACACTGCTGCCTCTCCTTCCCCTTCTTTCTCTCCTTCTCTTTCTCTTTTCCAAAACTCTTCTTCTGCCTTGCCTCCTTGACAAACCTGTTGGAGCCATAGTGGAGGGTCATGTTCTCATGGTTCCATATCTTCTCTTACTTTAAGTGACAGGGCAACAGCCCCATGCAGGGGATTAAACAGATGTTGTCACTATTCTTATTCTAAGGAAGATTCAACAACTGGGCCGAGGTCACAGTCATCGCTGCAGTGACAGGCACTGACACCAGGCTTTCTTGATGGGCCAGGGTGTCCCTGCTGCCCACCAAGGCACTGGCCAACTCCTTACCTCTCTGCAGTGGCCCCAGGTCCACAGTGGTCAAATCTGTTCTCCCTGCTCACTGCGGCATTTTTCCTCTTAGGTCATTCCTCTCAGCTCCTTTCTTCCTCCCTCTGGGATGCTCAACATTTCCTTCTAATTTTTAGGGTTTATCTCAACGTCTAGACCTCTCCTGGCTCCTCCTGTCCCTTATGTGCCCTTCTGCAGACAAACCCAACAGGAATGGATCCCCAAAGTGACAAACCGATGTGGCAGGGGGATAATTCTTCCCTTTACAGGAGGCTTTCCCGCGCATACCCCTGCTGGGGCATGGATTCCCTTCCACTAGGCACTTATGTATTCCACCAGAGCCTTTGCCTCTGCCCACCCTTGGCATGGAGTCCAGGGGCTTACTGCTTGGGAGTATACTTGCATTTTGATGAATAAAATGTGAAGACCTAATGTCTAAATCCAAAGGAGTGCTTCCATGGAGTAAATTCCAGAATTAGCAAAGCAAAGCCCATAACTGGGGGTTTTGATATAGTTTCTTTGATTTTTTTTTTTTGTCTTTGTTTTGTTATTATTTGGTTTGGCTTAGGGTTTTTTCTCCTTTTTCTTTTCTTTTCTGTTTTTATTGTTGTTGCAGTACTGATGGGTTAAACCCACAGCCTTACACATGCTGGTCAAGAGCTCCACCACTGAATTACACCCCTACCCCCTATTTTTATTTTTTTTATTTGGAGATAGGTTATTCCTAAGTGTACAGGCTGCCTCTGGCCTCAAACTCATGATCCTCCTGCTTCCATCTCCCCAGTAGCTGGAATTGGTGTGCAGCAATGTGTCTGGCTTGTTTTTTTTGTTTTTTGTTTTTTTTTGAGACAGTGTCCTGCTATGTAGCTCAGCTAGCCTTGAACCTGTAATCCTCCTGTTCCTGGGCTGTGATTTACAAGTGTGCTCCACTACTCCTAATCTTTTTTTTATATATACTTGAATGAGAAAAGTGAATTGTAAAGACAAGACAGCAAATGAGCTAGTCATGAAATCACTCCAAAAACCAAGCATTATTTATTAAATGCCTATAATTACTGTGTACTTCATGTGTAAGATCTCATTTAGTTCAGTCAGAGGAGAAGATAGACAGCTTGAGAGGTTTCCCAGGGGCACCCAGCTGATGATATCAGAACCAAGAAACCAGGCAGGTCCCAATCAAAGTCCTTGCTCTTTGCCTGAGTCACTCTTGCTTGTGATGCCTGTTGTAGCCTAGAACCCTAGGCAATTTATTGCCTTTTCCAAGATCCACCCACATCTGTGTTCAGAACCCGTTTGACCCTGTTCTTCACGTCTTTTCCTTGGCCTCCACACTTTTTCCACTCTCTTCTCTACACCTTTTCTTCTCATCCTGAACCCCACTGTACAGTTCACTCCAAAATATACTGACAAACAATTGTGTAGCATGACTGCAGCTGTACCACTGGGGCATCCGATCCCATCAGATCTCGGAAGCTAAGCAGGGTTAGGCCTGATTAGTTCTTGGCTGGGAGCCCGCCTGGGAACACCAGGTGCTATAGGCTTGGGAGAAAGACCTGGAAACCAACTCCCAAAAAACAATCAGCCATTGAAAACCCTATGAATAGCAGAGAAGCACTAACAATAGTGTTTTCGCCTGTTGTATGTAGGGTTGCTATGAGTAGGACACCAACTTGACAGCACCTAACAATAACAACTGTGTACCAAATTATGATAGTTGTCTCAAGGAGAATCATTTGTGTTACTGAGCTGTAGCGGACTAGCCACTTTTGTCCTAGAACACCATGTGTACATCAAAGACCCAGCTATGGTTATTTAGCCTTGGATATTTGGCAAGCAATTTCTAGAAAATGAAAGAAGAGAGCCTGTTACTTCAGAGAACACAAATGGCAGTATTTGCTTCCAATGACACAATTCTAGCTTCCAACTAAAGCTAAAATTTGGAGCTAACTTGCATCGATCACCATGAGCTTGATGGTGATGAGGTCGGTTGTGCTAGAAATAAATTTAACATTTTACTGTATAATGAAATGTGTGATTTGGAAGATCTTTCACAAATCAGTGAGCCAATATTTTCCTAATGACCAAAGCATGATGCTACAGAATCATACGTGTATAAAAGAGCCATTTGAAGTTCAAGATAGGCCAAGAACTTTAATACAACACAGCATGAAAAATTCATTGGTAGCTGGTGCTATGGTAAATGCTCATAATAAGCTACTCGGAAGGCTGAGACAGGAAGGTCATGAGCTTGAGGCCAAAGGCAGCTTGAACAACTTAGTAGGACCCTGTCTCAAAATAAAAAATAAAAAGGGGGCTGAAGGTACTGCTCAGTGGTAGAGTACTCACCTAGCATGCACACAAGGCCCTGGGTTCAAGCCCCCCAGGACTGGAAAAAATAAAATAAAATCATTGATATGGTTAGAGGCTGCATACACAGTTAACCTTTAAGAAACCACCCCTTGTGGAGCTTGGGTTTAGTATCAAAAAAGAATGTTCACAATTATCTGCAAAGCCTACAAAAACACATTCTTCATTTTTCCAACTACACATCTTTGTGAGGCTGAATTTACTCTCTATATGTCAATGAAAATAACATTAATGAACTAAGTAGAAACAAATATGAAAATACAGCTGACTTCTAACAAGCCCATCATAAAAGGGATTTGCAAAAATATAGACAATATACTCTTCTCACTATTTACATTTTGGAAATACAGATTTTTAATTAAAAATGTGATTCATGCTAATAAAAGTTAAATGTTATCTTAAAGCAATTAAAGTATTTTAATTTCTTTATGCTCTAAAGCAGCAAATATCAATAAATACAAACCACATGAACAAAAGCATATTTAGACTGGGCATGGTGGCACCTAGAATCCAGCATTCAGGAGGCTCAGGCAGAAAGACCAAGTCTGAGGCCAGCCTGAGCTACATAGTAAGACCCTAACAGGCATCATGGTGCACACCTGAAATCCCAGTTACTTAGGAAGCTGAGACAGCAGGATCATGAATTCGAGGCTGAAGGCAGGCCCCATAGCTGAGCCAAGACCCTGTCTCAAAATTCAAAAAAAGTTTTAGAAGGTAGCCCTAGAGGGTGAGTGGACTCAGTCAGTGGTACACTACTTGCCTAGCAAGCATGAGGCCAGTGTTTAACCACCAATACTGCAAAAGCCAAACAAGAACAAAACAAAACAAAACAAGCATGTTTGGTTCCTCAATGACTTTTTAAATGTAAAGATACAGTTGCCAAATATAATGATATCTTAGTATATACTTATACTAAAAAATTATTTACTATTTATAGAAATTGGGAATCCTTCATGTTATCCACTTAAGATATCCAGATCCCCAAAAGTTTGAGAAACCATGCCCCTCACACTTCTGCCAAAACACTAATACCAAACCATTGTGTATCAGACACAGTGCTGAATTCTTAACATATGCAAACCCCTCCAAAGTCCTATGTGGCAAGTACAATTAGAATCCCTTTTCTGCCAGGTGGTGTGGTGCATGCATATAATCCCAACAACTCGAGAGGCTGACGCTGAGGATCACATGTTCATGGTCAGAGGTAGCCTGTGTATCTTAGTGAGACCCTGTCTCAAAAATAAATAAATAAATAAAATAATGAAAAGGGGGTTGAGGGTGCAGGCCAGTGTTAGAGTACTTACCTTGCATACATAAGGCCCTGAGGTCAATCCCCAAGTAGATGGGGGAAAAAAAAAAAGAAAAAGAGAAAAGTAAAAAGAAGATTCTGTGTTTCCTCATCCACATGAGGAAACAAAAACCCAAGGAAGTGATGTTAATTACAGGTAGAAGGCCAGACTGGAACCCACCTGCTCAGACTCCAAAATCTTAGCTTGTCACTATTAGGCTTACACTTCCTTCTAATAATGGAGATTCACAAAGATGATTCGCTTTTCTGCATATTTGCATCTCAAATTTTAGTACATCAAACTCAGTTGCTTATCTCTCTATGACTCGCAGCAGTGTATTCTGCTGAGGGAAACCCAAGACTGTAAGTTTCTGTGGGTGTCAGGGAAATCTATCCAGAACTGCCACAAGCACCAGGACGTGGAGCCCACTTCCGGGCAGATGCTTCCTTGTGCATGGCCACACTACCGTTCCAGGCTGGGAATCCTCTCATGGAGCAATGGCACAAAGATACTGCTCAGTACTATTAATTCGAAGCCACTGGGAACCTAGTGCTGGGCTAGAATCATCCCCGGGAATAAGTTGGTAATTTCTCCAAATGCATCTGTACCAACTGAAGCAAATGCAACCATCATTTTAAGCCAAGGTCATGTTTTCATATGATTATGACCCACGCCATTGGATATGTTTAATGAGCTTGGGCTCAATAGCAAACTAGGGAAAGTTAATTTTTTTTTTTAAATGATCCAGCATGGAGGTGAGGATATGCGCTCCACTGTGCTATATGATCTGCAAATACAAAATTGAATCTGACTGCAGCCAAGTAGGGGAGAAGCCTTCCTCCAATTACCAATTGTTATAATGTAACATAAAAAGTGATATTCATAGGAAAGGGTACTCATCTTTCACATGGGAAAGTTTTTTTTTAACAAAGGGAAGATTTAATTTTCTTTTTTAGTTTATTATAGTTTTTTTTTTTAGTGTTTTCCCCTCCAGTACTGAGGGAGGGGGTTGAACCCAGGCCTTGTGCATGCTAGGCAAGTATTCTACTACTGAGCTACACCTCCTGCCTCTTTTTTTAGTTTTTATTTTGAAACAGAGTCTCACGAAGCTGCGCGGGCTACCTCTGGCCTCAAAATTGGGATCCTTCTGCCCCAGCCCACCAAGCCTCCAGGTTATAGGTATGAGCCTATACAGCACTGGCTGTAAATGTAGATTTTTATTAGAGATGAAGAACACTGGATTATGCTAACAACAGAAACCAAGCCACAAAGTCTTTAAAAATTAACTGAAATGACAGAATAGGACAAGGAGAGTAGGAAAAAAAGGGATAGATCAGAAAGAAAAAGAGGCCAAAAGCAAAGTATTAGATAATGAAGAAGTGCATTTTAAAAGCTAAGACTTGGTACCAACCTAGAGAATAGGCTTAATGGAGAAAGCAGGGTGGGGAAAACCAAGGGCTCTGGACATCAGGCCAGTGGGCATCAGAAAGTGAAAGAGCTGGGCGCAGTGGCGCACGCCTGTAATCCCAGTGGTGCAGGAGGCGGAGGCAGGAGGATCGCAAGTTTGAGACCAGAGGCAGTCTACGTAATTTAGCGAGACCCTGTCTCAAAAAGTGAAAAAATGGGCTGGGGGTGCAGCTCAGTGGTCCAGCACTTGCAAAGCATGCAGGAGCAAGGCCCTGGGTTCAACCCCCAGTGCCACAAAAAAAAAAAAAAAAAAAAAAAAAAAAAAAAAAAAAAAAAAAAAAAAAAAAAAAAAAAAAAAAAGAAAAAGAAAAAAGAAAAAGAAAGAAAGAAAGAAAGAAAAAAGTGAAAGAGTCATTAAGAGAAACTATTAATCTCCAAGTTGACCTGGGCCCACCTGGCAGTGCTGCTATCTGAGTGCAGATACTGGTTCAGCCTTGCCCTGGGGCCTTGCCTCCCCAGGTCAGCCCCTTTATCTGCCCACTCAATCTAGATCCTTCAAATGTTTTGAAAGGGGAGGCAGCAAGAGGAGAAAGGAGGGCAAACTGAAACTTTTGCATGAATTCCCCCCTCCCTACAAGGCCTTGGACAACCAAGGGCTTTTGCTTTCGTATTCAAGGGCCTTCAGAATTTATTCTTGGGACAGCTGAATGTCAAGTAAGATATAGCCAGAAACTGTGAGTCATCAAATTCCCACAGCCAAGAGCAGGCCACGGTCTCTGGAGGACTTGCTTTCTACCATCAGAACACGGTCACAAGGCCCTGCCAGCTCTGGGGTGCTGGGATACAAAGGTGATGGAGCTGAGTGTCCCCTCTCTCCCCATCAGAACAGCTGCCTTTCCCCATCTTCACGGTGCTCTAAAGCACAGAGAACACGCAGTTACAACGATTGTGTCTGAGCCAGAGCCCTTATGATATTTCAGAAAACAATCTGCCCTGAAAAGCGTTGAGGTCTATACATGAAGGTCATTTTGTAGAGGGTTGGCAGACTTTTTCTGTCAAGAGCCAGATGGTAAATATTTTAGATTTGCAGGGTATACAGTTCCTGTTTTACACATTTTTCTTCCCTCTTTCTTCAACTCATTAAAAATGTAAAAACCAAGCTGGACGTGGTGGTGCACCTCTAATTCCAGCACTGGGGAGGCAGAGGCAGGAGGATCAAAGTTTGAGGCTAGCCTGGGCAACTTAGCAAGATCCTGTCTCAAAAATAAAAACAAAATAAACAGACAAACAAACAAAAAACATAAAATCCTTCCTAAGCTAGCTGAATATACAAAATCAAGCCAGGCTCCAAGTGCCTGGACTCGGTCTATCAAATGAGACCTACTTGCCATCCCTTGTTGTTGTTGTTGTTAGGTGCTGTCGAGTTGGTATCCGACTCATAGCGACCCTCTGTACAACAGGGGAAACACTATTGTCAGTGCTTCTCTGCTGTGTATAGGGTTTTCAATGGCAGATTGATTTTTGGGAGGGGGTTGCCAGATCCTTCTCCCAAGCCTACAGCTTCTGGTGTTCCCAGTCAGTCTTCCATCCAGGTACTAACCAGGCCCGACCCTGCTTAGCTTCTGAGATCTGATGGGATCGGATGCCACAGGGCTATGGCTGCAGGCCTTGCCATCCCTTATTAAGGCAAAAAAGATGAGCTGGCAGAGGAAGTACCTGAACTGAGTTTCAAAAAGTAGCATTTGGTCAGGTAAAGAAGAAAAAACAAAGAGCATAGAGCACTCTGTCTGAACAAAAGAAGAGAATGGGGCTCTTCTGATCCTAGGAAGGGGAGGATGCTGGCTAGGCTAAGAAGGGAGGGCTGTAGGGGCGGGGAGTAGGAGATAAAGACACAGGTGGCAGCATGACACTGGCAGCGTGACACTGAGACTTTTGAATCTCAGGAGTTTGGACTTTCTTGTAAGTGACAGGAAACTGAAGGTTTTAGCAGGATAGTGATCAGAGAAAAACATCTTTGAAAAGGGCAACTCTACTGGCTAGACATAGGCTATGCTACACAGTGGACATCCAGTAGAGGTGTTTGTTCTTCTTTAAGAAAAGTAGTGCTTGTTTATCAAAGAAAAGGTATAAGTCACAGAAAGGCAGGTATAAAAATATTAAAACCAGATGATTACCATTTGAACTCAACACTGTTGACATTTGGTACTCTTTCTTCTAGGTTTTTACCCCTTACATGGCTAATGCAATAATTTTGGAATAAAATGATGACTTGCACTAGGAAGACAGCAGTATGAAGAAGAAAGGCAACAAAAGGCATGTTTAAGCAGGGTTGTTGTTGTCGGATGCCATCAAGTCGGGTCCGACTCATAGCAACCCTATGAACAAGAGAATGAAACACTATTGCTAGTGCTTCTCTGCTATTCATAGGGTTTTCAATGGCTGATTGTTTTTTGGGAGTGGGTTGCCAGGTCTTTCTCCCAAGCCTATAGCACCTGGTGTTCCCAGGTGGTCTCCCATCCAAGGACTAATCAGGCCCGACTCTGCTTAGCTTCCGAGATCTGATCGGATCGGACGCCGCAGTGGTAACACTGCAGGCTCTTTAAGTGGGGCAGTGGAGTGAAAAGGAAAGGTCATTAATGTCAAGACACCTGAACTTGAGGCTTGCCTATTCCATTGGGTCTTGTTGTTGTTGTTGTTAGGTGCCGTCGAGTCAGTATCTGACTCATAGCGACCCTCATAGGGTTTTCAATGGGTGACTACTTCGGGATTGCCTTGGGAGTGGATTGCCAGGTCCTTCTCCCATTTTTGTGGTGCTGGGAATTGAACTCGGGACCTCAGAGACTGCAGCGCAGTGCTCTACCCACTGAGCCAAATCCCAGCCCCCATTGGGTCTTAGCCTCGGTTTTATAGTATGGAATCAAGGTGCTGGTCTACGTTAACCTCTAACCTCTTCCTATTGGTATCTAAGTAAGGGTCAGATGGGACTGTGGAGAAGACTTCCCTCCAACCTAGAGTAGAACTAAAATGTGTGTGTTTCTCCGTGTGTATTTTAACTAACTATCACATACAGGTCCCAGTGCTTACATAAGACAAAAATAGTTGATCTTTTCGCGGTTTCAATAGCAATCTGTAGGTTTCAGGTATAAAGTAATGAAATGGTATATTTTGAGCAATGTTGTAAAGAGGATCTTTCATTGTGGCTCATAGAACATGTAATGGGGCAGTATAAACAAAGGATCCATTTTCCAACTGGACTCCACCAAGCTAAGTAACAGCTTCTTCCTAGGAGCCAAAAGGTTTTCAAAATCCAATACATCTTCACAGACCATAGGAAAAACAAAACAAAAACTGCTAGAGAATACAAATTATCCTCTCAGGCGGGAAAGAGCAATACACAGCCATTTGCTAGGCTAATAAGCAAAAGTCTAAACCAGTGGTTGCCCACAGAGGAGGTACTCAATTGCAGAGTTTCAAAAAAACTACTGATGCCTGGATTCCCCTAAGATCAATTAAATCAGAGGCTCAAGGAATAGAGTCAGAGTATTAGCAATTCTTCTTTCTACTTTTTTATTTTTAGTTTTATTTGTTTTTTAAGACAGTGTCTCACTGTGTAGCCCCAGCTGGCCTGGAACTCACTATGTAGACCAGGCTAGCCTCAAACTTGTGTTGATTCTCCTGCCTCAGCCTCCTAAATGCTGGGATTACCAGCGAGTGCCACCATGTCTGGCTATTTTTTTTTTTTTTTTTAATTCTCAAAATAATTGAAACCTAATGTGCAAGAAGATACCCCAGTTCAAGGGGCAGAGGTCAAGGAGGGTACAGATCTGACCAGACTCCGTCCTCAGCCACCCTACTTAAGGGTTCTGGTCAGTTTCCTAATGATGAGAGAGCCGGGGGTCAAAACAGATCCCACCAGTACACTCTATAATCTATATGTTAAATAAACTACATGCGTTTTTCTATTGAGTACAGGTTCTGTTACTTTCAATACAACCTTTTGTCATTTTCACCGAACTGATTTAGAGAATTCCTGGGGACTCTGGCCAGAACAGCGAAAGCATACCTTTTCCTGAGGATCGCTTAGCCTTCTAAGGAGCCAGTGCTGCTAAAAAGTACAGACTCTGGCCTCCAACCAATCTGCATATGTGCTATCCTTTGGGTATGTCCCTGAGATTCCCATGTTGGCCACTTAATCTCCCAAGTCATATGTTGACAGTACTTGGAGGAAGGGGCTTTAATGAGAATTAGATGAGGTCGGGGGGTAGAGACCCCATGATGCCATGAGAGCTTTAACAGAAGAGGAAGAGAGGCCTGAGCTAGCTGGCTGGCTCTCCATCTCACCATGTGACGCCCCACCTATGCTCTGATGCAGCTATGAAAACCCTGTGAGATGCCAACTAGATGCTGGCACCACGCATTTGGACTTCCTAGGGTCTAGAACTGTAAAAAACAAAATCCTTTTCTTTATAAGTTACCCTGTCTCAGGTTTTCAGCAACAGCAACAAACAATGGACTAAAACAGTTATGTGTGCCAGTTCTACCATAGTCTTGTGCAAGTTATACTTAAACCTTATTTGCAAAGTAGGAATCCTAATGTCTTCTTTACGGTATTAGCATAAAGATAAAATGATGTTACCCAAGTAAAAGAGAGAACACAATAAATTCTCTTGTGCCTGGCATGGTAAGCACTCAACGGATGTTAACTTTAAGTAGTTTCATCATCACTCTAGGGTTCTAACACCAATCTTTTATAACTCTAAGGCTCACACAGTGACCGATTATACAGCTGGAGATGAAGAAAAACCAGCACACATTGACTTGAGGAGATTTAAAGGCCCTGTTTGTGTTTTGCACTCTTTTGCTGCACCCTGCATCTCAGCAACCACTTCGTTCTTTGCTTACGGTGTTGCTTGTATTTTGCTGACCTTCACCTTGGTTTCAAAAGAACCTCATTTATTTTGTAGACACAGAGTTTTTGTCATTATTGACGAAATCATTGCAATTGTCCTGTTACCATTGTTTCTTGGCATCCAGACACCCGTGAGAGCAGCTGAAATAATGTCAGATGTTCTATTTCTGTGTGCCCTTGGTGGAGCAGCTGCAAACACATCTGGGAGCAACGTGCTTTAATCAATGTGCAGCCTTGGATGAGGCCCACACTCAGTATAGTTTTGATGCATGTGTAATGGCTGGCTTGAAGACCTTGTTCTTGCAAACTTCAGTGCTAACATTTGAGCGTTACCCATGAAATGGGCTTAAAGGTTTGATACTGATATTAACCACAGACTTCAGGCTCAGAACCTTGAGACTCTTCTTCCTTTTGAGAGCATTAAATATCTTCCTACAAAGCATAGCACTACCATTGACCTATTATTTTGCCAAAGGACACATACATTTTGTTGATGCTCACAGGTTTCTTTTTCCTTGTGCAGGGTGGGAATAAACCTCTTCCTTGTAGGAAGACAGACCTCCTTTGTAGGCAAACACCTGCTTGTTTGCCATGTTACTGATTGAATTATGGCTCATATTCACCTTTCTACCTTCTTAGTTTTGAAAATGAGTTATGAGTGCTTGTTTTGCTTTGTTTTGGTTTGGTGTTTTTGAAACAGATCTTGAACTTCCAAACCTCTTGCCTCAGTCACCCGAGTGCTAGGATTACAGGCCTATGTCACCATGCCTGGCTGAAAGTGAGTTATCTTGTTTGGCAGAAATCAAGTTGTCAAAGATCAGGTGGCTGAAGTTACTGTTAGATTCTTGAAACTTTTGTGAATGAAATAATTTTAAAAGTGGAAATCATCCAATTTGAGATCAGCCTCAAACTCTCTCCTCTTCTTATCCTGTGGAACCCAGGCTTTCTCCTAAACATCTGTTTGGGTCCAGAAATCTGGCCTCAGCATCATCTTAATTATTCCAGAAATGCTTTGCAATGACATCACTATGTGATAGTACCCATAGTGGGCTAAGTATGAGTTGGGTCTAATTACTCTGACACCATGTCATAGAAAGGTATTTACTGCAAAGGACTTTAGAGTTATTTTTGCAAAAATTTTCAACATTCTTGGGACCCATACCTGAAATAACAGTGATATTGAACTGAATCAGGCATCAAACAAAAGAAGGAGAGGTCCAGACAAGAGGATAATGGATTTACTCTCTGGTAAGTCTGGATGTGTATGAGAAAAGGCTCCCATTAATTTCTAATGCACTTTTATCAAATATCATTAAATATCTGGGCTATGATGTTGCTTGTCTTAACTCACTCTTTTATTTTTCTTTCAATTTTTTTCATAGTGCTAGGGATCCAAAGTCTGGGTCTTACACATGGCAGGCAAGGTCTCTACCACCAAGCTATACTCCCTACCCCCTCTAATTCATTCTTGTTTTGTTGTTAATGTTTCTTATTAACTAAATACTTCATTCTTAAATCCTGCTGAGGCAAGGATCACATCTGAATAGAATAATCTCTCTACCCCCCATGCACCTGCCTCAGTATCTTTCACATGGTGGTCCTAGGTAGGTTTATGGAGTTGAATCAAATTGAATTATGAGTCTTTCCTCTCTGTTTCATTATAGCAACAAGTTATATGTCCAAAGCAAATAGTAACAAGTAATTTGTGATAGGAATACATCACTTTCGTTTTCCAACAAAGAAGCAGAAAAGTTGTTCTTAGAACCTGGCTTCTAGGATTGTCTGGATCAGCCTGGAGTCATTTTGTGACAGGTCCCTACTAGTAGATGGCTAAACAAAAGACAATCTGTCTCAACTCAGTTGTTTGACCTTTGGATGTACTTGTTCTTCAGCAAGACTCCTTCATACAGTCCAGATGAGTTGTGCAACTCTAAAGAACTCACCTTAAGTCAGCTTTCTTGAAATGAAATGAGGGGAAAGTCATTTTCCAAAAGGTATATCTTCCCCTTTAATGATTTTTTAGGAATTTTAGGAAAATTTGTTCCTGAGAGTTCTGTGATTTCATTAATTAAACAATAATTTAGAAACACAAAGAGCCACTTACTAAGAAATAATGTCTTACGCAGCTCATTTTTTTCCTCATTGTCAATGCATCTTGTATTTTTAACTTGTAGGCTAAACAATATTCACCTCCTTATTTATTAACTTTCTTGGGACAGAAATCTATACTTAGTAGGAAAGGTTCAGGACTCACAATGTTTCACTATTTTATTGAAACCTCCCCTCAGGAACCCTGTGACCTCACTCTGCCCACCTTGCCTTTCTGAGAGGTTGCCACCATCTAACAAAGAGGACATGTTCTTCCTGTGGCTTGAGAAAAACCAGATCATGACCTGGATATTAGCTTTTTAAAAAGAAGAATGACCAGCTGGGTGTAGTGGCCATGCCTGTAATCGCAGGTGAGTATGAGGCCAGCATGGGCTACATAGCAAGACCTGGTCTCAAAAAACAAAAAACAAAACAACAAAACAAACACAGAACATAATAAAGGAATGAGCAAACAAGTCACAAAAAATTCATAATAAAAGCTCAAATTCCTTTTTATCAGTCACAGCCAGTGATTCTCTTTCCTTCTGTTTAGAGAAAATTGATCAATCTCATCTCAATACAAGATTAAAAAATATATATATATGTATTTTTAAATTACATACCTGTTAAAAAGATCTGTCTAGCTCTGGTCCATTCTTTCAATCACTGGATTTCTCAGAAAATGATCACATCATATTCACTCTTGATTAAGAAGCCAACAACCTTGAGGTGGGTGACTTAGTAAATTGGGGTTGCATGTGTATATATGCGCATGTCTGCATCTGACCAAAGGGCCCTAGACTCTTGATAGAAAATGTCAGCACGGAGCAGTAAGGCTCAAAACCTAGGATCTCACAATGGTCTAAAAGGCAGCAGCTGGCCTCTGTCTGTTTGACTTAAACCATTTCCCTTTTGTAATCCAGCTTTTGGGTGGGGGAACCTTAAACTGGGCTGATGATTACCTTTGCCTGATGCATCAAGGAAGGAGTGAAAAGTGGCCACGTTTGTTGGTGAAAACAATCTCTCACCAGAGGCTGATTGCCTTCAGCAGAAGGCAGGTGAGGGAGATTAAGAGTATAGATTTAAGGACAATTCAAAGGATTCACAGGAAAACCAGACTTGGGATCCAGCTCTCAGACACAATGCTGACAGATAACACAAAACCAAAAAAGTCTGATCATCAGTTTGAAATCAGTCTCTTTAAGGGGTTTTAAAGACTTCTAGAACCTCAATCAAGTCCTTATTTTACAAGAGATACTTGTTCATCTGAAGCCACTCTCCTCCACCTCTGCCCCATTGGATCCGGGCAAGTCCTTGCAGCTGGCACTCACATTCCACACTTGGGACCCTCACTGGCAGTTTGGTACAGTCACTGCCACTTGCCCCCAGTCCCCATCTACTCACTAAGCCATTCCGTCTCCTTTGGGTCTCCACTAAAACTCCACTTCAAGCCCAAAAAACCTTCCCTGATCCTCACTCCCCTGACCCCAGATTCCATTAGGTCCTTTTGTTTTAAACTCCCTTAACCCCTCACAGTCTGCAACCATACCCCTATGGCGTCTGATCCTATCAGATCTCAGAAGCTAAGCAGGGTCAGACCTGGTGAGTACTTGGATGGGGGACCACCTGGGAATACCAGGTGCTGTAGGCTTGAGAGAAGGACCTAACAACCCACTCCTAAAAATCATCTGCCATTGAAAACCCTATGAATAGCAGAGACGCACTGATAATAGTGTTTCACTTGTTGTACGTAGGGTCACTATGAGTTGGATACCAACTTGACGGCACCTAACAACAACTCCTCACAATTCTTCATCAGCACTCACTCCTGAAATGCATGATTTAACGTCTGCCTTCAAGACTAGAGCAACTCCCTGCAGGCAAAAATCCTTTCTTCCTTCATTACCTCTTCACTATCCATCACCTAGCACAAAGCCTGGCATACAGCATGTGCTCAGAAACAGTTTGTCACCTTGTTTACCTGTCCCTCTACTGACTGTAGGGTTAGTATATTATTACCCACTGGGACCCATAATATGGTGGTTTTAGAGATCTTAAGGTCTGTAGAAATCAGGCCATGTGGCTTGGGAGGTTGTGCTTATCCAGAGGCATTAACTCACATGTTATTTTCCTACACATTCAACACCAATGTGGATTTGGACTCACATCCAGAAAATGGATTCTGACAATCACTCTGGAATCAGCATGGAGTAGTATTTAGTTGCAAACTCCCACAAGCTGCTTGCTGGAGGGGACCCTGGCTTTGGATAGGATTGTCTGATTCTCAGATCCCTAGCCTGGGGGGCGCTCTGCTGTCTCACATGGGTATTCTGAGTGTCTGCACCCATTGCTCAGAACACCGCATGGCCATTTCAATCCATCTCAAGACCATCATATGAAGTCACACACAAAATCAATATTTCTTTCAGTATTAGAAATCTATATTGCCGGGAGTGGGGGTACATGCTTATAATCCCTGCACTCAGGAGGCTGAGGCAGGAGGATCAACACAAGTTTGGGGCCAGCCTTGTCTATATACTGAGTTCCAGGACAGCCTTTTTTTGAGACAGCAAAACCCTGTCTCAAAAAATAAAAATACAAAAATATAAACAAACAGAAAACCCCCACAAAACTCCACTAAATTCTTTCTTTGGTAAGCACAGAGTTCCTATTAATTCTCTCAGGAGATTATCGCTTAATATTTTAACTCCCTGCCATTCACACATGAAAAGAAATCACATTGTACTCTGTGAAAAATAAGAGATAGGGGACATTTAGTGCTGGTTATTTGGGGATTATCAGAGAAAAGCTGTACTTCACCCAATCGAAGTCTCCATTAGACACACCCCAATTTCAGGCATGTTAAATTGGGCAGGGGCTGCATTCTAGAGTTGATGACATGCACTGAATGCTATAGGAAGAACTCATCACCAGATATTTCTATGAAAATCAGTATTAAAATTTTTTAAGCCAAATCATTCCAATAGATTCTCCAATTCTTTTTTTTCTTTTCTCTTTCCTTCTTTTTCTTTTTTTTTTTTTTTTTTTTTTTTTTTTTTTTTTTTTTTTTTTTTTTTTTTTTTTTTTTTGGTACTGGAGGTTGAACCCAGGGCCTTGTGCTTGCAAGCTTTGCAAGTGCTATACCACTGAGCTGCACCCTCAGCCCATTTTTTCACTTTTTTGAGACAAGGTCTCACTAAATTATGCAGACTGCTTCTGGTCTCAAACTTGTGATCCTCCTGCCTCTGCCACCCGAGCTGCTGAGATTACAGGTGTGCGCCACCACACCTGGCCTAGTTCTCCAATTCTTTTTGCTTATAGAAGTCCTCTGGGCATATTCATACTTACAAACAGGCAGGGCACCCTGGTGTTATACATTAAGCAAATACAAAAAACAAACAAACAAAAAAAATCATGTTTGCCAAGCATAGTGGTGCATGCTTGGATTCCAGCACCCAGCAGGCTGAGGCAGGATCATGAGTTCCAGTCCAGCCTGGGCTACATAGTGAGTAGCCAGCCTGGGAGACATAGTGAGACTCTGTCTCAAAAATACAAAACAAACCAAAACAAGGAAACATGTTTGTAAAACAAAAACAAAAAAAAAGGTGGAAGGGTATGGCATTTGGACGTCACTGTGTAATGTTCACCTACTGCTCTGTACCCCAGATGATGTTCATTTGAGCCACGGCGAAGATGAAACTGCCTCGACTTACCAAACCTCAATGAGCCAAGGAATTGCTGAGTGCCGCTGGGTGACTTGGTGCAAGGTGTTCTTCTAATTCCTGTGTCACCTGAGCTGTGAAGTGGAAAAGGTACCATTAGTGACCAAAGACAGTGATGAGGAGCCTGCCATTAATGACCACGGAAGGGAATGGAAGGGGAGGGAGGGAAGAAGAAAAACACAGGGTATTATGCTATTATCACACACCTTTGTGTTTGCATGGAATCAAAAGAAAAGCTATATAACCAGGCACTACAGGAAATTTCCACTGGCCCATATATGTATGGAGAAAAGAGGTCACATCCTTTTGCCAGTTTTGCAAGGCTATTTACATTCACATTAGCTAAATGACATTCAAGGATTAAAAAAAAAAAAAAGCCTACTCTGAGGAAGAGAAGAGGAACAGGGAGCAGAAGCTAGCTCTGCTCCTTGCCAGCTGGGTGATCTTGGGCAATTTACGAAACCTTTCTGAGTATCCTTTTTCTCTTCTAATGTGGGGCCAATGTTATGCACCTTTTAGAAACATTGTCACAAGAGACAGGATGCCCTTGGAGCCTGGCACAAATAAAAGGCTCAGAGAGGCGCAGCTGTGATTACTATACTTATTTAAAAATTCTTTCTAAAGGCACATTCAATAGTAACCTCTTAGGGTAAGTCACTGTAACTCAAAATTGTTTTAAGTCATTGTTGTAAGCCCTGTTAGCCCTTTAAATGTTCCTTCACCCATGGGAGCCCTTTACAGCTGAAACTTCTGCCCATACACAAGTAAGATTCCCTAACTAGTCAGCTTCAGAGTTAAGTAAACACTTTTGACTAGCCAGGTTCTGTACAGAAGACTTAATTATAAAATGACTCTACCAAGAATGAATAAAACTGTGACAAGAGCCTCATTCCTTCCTCCAACAAGAAAGACCACAAGCACTCCATGGGTAAGAAGAAAATTCTGAGTTATGCTAACTCCTGCAGTGTGAGTCCGTAATCGTTCGTTCCAAAGGTCTCCCCGGTGCAATGGCCAAATTAACTAAGCTTGAGTTTTTGATTAACATACAGTGCTTAAAGGAACTTTGACCCACCGAAACTTGACGGTCGAGTCACTTCTCCCACTTCTCCGAGTCCAACCTGTGTCACGAGTGCCCATTTCAAGGGTAATAAAGGACTCCACTGTTTGCTTTCAGCAAATGGAGATGGTGCCCTGTCATTACATGGCTTTTATCTCTCCTGTCCACTGAACCCTTGGCAAAGAAAGTCTGCAGCCCACAGGTCAGTTTTTGGAGTGAATAGAATGCAAGGCTGTTTATTTCCAAACTGAAAAGTGCCAAAGTTCTACCCGGCATTTTGAAACATCCGTTTCTTAAGAAACATGAACATGGCCGCCAGATCAAAGTGGCTTGAGTGGAAATCAGGTGTTTGAGCAGGTGCACATTATAACCACCCAGATTTGGCCTCAGAGAACACACTGCTCTCCAGTGGTCCCTGGCTGCTCTTTGTTGGCATGATATAAAGCAGGAAGCAGACACAAGGAAGAAACCATGTAAATTGAAAGTCCATGTCCCTGCCTGTGTCAGGACAAATAATGCCCCTGCTCACAAATGCATATAACGTTTGAGGCCTCAGTATCTCAGAATGTGACTGTATTTAAGGACAGGTTTTTGTTTTTTGTTTTTTCCCCTATGTGGTACTGGGGCCCTGAAGTCAGTCTGGCAAATACTTGCAAGTGCTCTGCCAATGAACTGTACCAACAGCCCTTTTTCTATTTTTTATCTTGAGAGAAAGGTCTCACTGAGTTATGCAGTCTGCCTCTGGCCTCCAACTCGATCCTCCTGCCTCTGCCTCCAGAGTCGCTGGGATTACAGGCCAGGCAAACTTCTACTGTTGAAGACACCCATGCTGTGGTATTTTGTTGTGGCAGCCTGAGCAAATCAATACAATGCATCCACTTCCCACACCCCCTGAATTTATGTCTCAAGATCAGGCAGGTCACAAATGAGCAAATTAGGCTAAGGGGAGAGTGGTAAATGGGAGACCACATGTTTTATCTATAAGGGTCAAATTCAGAAACTCTGTAATATTGTGAGACCACACACAACATGGCCATCGCTTGATTATCCAGATGGCCCTTCAGTTTGCAATCCTTGAGCTAAACTTGTTCTTGTTAGGTGCCATCGAGTCATGCCGACTCATAGCAACCCTAATAGGGTTTTCAACGGCAGATTGTTTCG
This sequence comes from Pedetes capensis, assembly GCA_007922755.1. Lineage (NCBI taxonomy): Eukaryota > Metazoa > Chordata > Mammalia > Rodentia > Pedetidae > Pedetes > Pedetes capensis. The sequence goes on along the minus strand of VMDO01002716.1, from coordinate 76,252 downwards.
GGATTGCCTCGGGAGTGGATTGCCACATCCTTCTTCCATTTTTGCGGTGCTGGGAATCAAACTCAGGACCTCAGAAACTGCAGAGCAGCGCTCTACCAACTGAGCTAAATCCCAGCCCTTGAGCTAAACTAAAGTTGTATATTTAAAAACATACACTATTCATACTTTCAAGAAATACTAATTAAACACCTACTACAAGCCAGGCTCTAGGAATAACAGTGGTGAGCAAAATGGGTATAGTTTTTGCTTTGGTAGTACTTGTGGTCTGAATCATGAGTCCAGATGCTGAGCTGGCTAGAAATTCTGAATTGAAAAGGCAAAGTCTCTGCCCTCCAGGAAGGAGGGTGCAGATTAGTGGGACACAGTTGAAATAAGACCATTGTGATACTGGTTATAATATGCAAGGAGAATGGAAACTAGGAAGAAGATCCTGCATGGGCTAATCAAGGAAGATGTGAGCCTAGTCATGAAGGATGAGTAAATGTGCCCAACAGACAGGGATGAAGGACGAGGAGAGGACATTTTCCAGACAGAAGGACCAGCCAGTTCCTAGGTTCAAGAACATGGCCAGAGGGTGGGCAGTGGGAGATCTGCACCAGGAAAAGGCAAGGAGCCCGGAGTTCACATTCGATTGCAAAAGGAACCACTAGAGAACTTTCATCAGAAAGGTGGTATTCCCAGAAATCCATGTTAAACAGCGCCGGACCACAGTGCTGAGGAGGGGTAAAGGCAGGGTGACCTGTCAGGACAAGATGAAGGTAGGAACCAGGGACACAGCCACCAAGGACGCTTGGTGGTTAAAGTCAGGGATGCAGAACTGGAATGATCATGGCCTTCAGCCATGGCCATGGGTGACACTGCCCAAGGACACTGTGTACAAAAAGAGAAGCCTTGGCTTTTCACCTGGGAGCTGCTTTGATTGAGGAGAAAGGCCTTTTTTTTTTTTTTTTTTTTTTTTGCAGTACTAGGGGTTGAACCCAAGGTCTCACATGCTTTGCAAGTGCTGGACCACTGAGCTGCCACATCCAGTCTTTTTTTTTTTTTTTTTTTTTTTTACTTTTTACTTTTTGAGATAGGGTTTTGCTAAGTTACACAGACTGCCTCTGCTCTCCAACTTGCGATCCTCCTGCCTCCACCTCCCAAACCGCTGGGATTACAGGCGTGTACCACCACACCAGGTTCAAAAAGGCATTTCTTAAGAAACTTAGTCCCATTTTTCACTTCAGGAAACTAACCTCACTCCTTCTCTTTACCTATCACTGCCACAAGTAACTGACAATACCTTATTTTCCTCAGTCTATAAATATGGGTAATAAAAGCCTTCCTTCACAGGGAAGATTCTTTGAGTTAATTAATCTAAATAGTTACATAAAATAAATGCTAGGTAAAACAGAAATAATCATTAAAGAACAAATGAAAAATTAATGCCTGTACAATTAATGACAGTTCTCACTTCAGTGAAGAAGAGCCAGATTAAAACAACAAACACTGCTATGAAAGGTAAAATTCTTCCTTCCTCTGGGGGGAGGAGCTGGGTTTGATTTCTTTGTCTTTCTGGGGTTGTCACACAGCCTCATAGAAAGGGCCAAAATATTTGGACATGAACATTACTTTTAAAATTCAAGGGGTCTATGAGGGGAGACTGTAGAGGTGCATGAGAGAACTATCTGGAGAGATGGAAATTTCTATATCTTGATTGGGGCAGTGGTTCTATAGTGTGTATAGTTGTTAAAAGTTATCACTTAACTGGGTGTGGTGGCGTGTGCCTATAATCCCAGCAATACAGGAGGCAGAGGCAAGAGGAGCTCAAATTTGAGACCTGAGGCAGTCTGCATAATTTAGCGAGACCCTGTCTCAAAAGAGGAAAAAAAAATGGCTGGGGGTGCAGCTCAGTGGTATAGCACTTGCAAAGCATGCAAGCATAAGACCCTGGGTTCAATCCCCAGTAGTGGGGGCAGGGGAGTTATCACTTAAAGCCAGGTATAGGCACATGCTTGTAATCCGAGCGACTCGGGAGGCTGAGGCAGGAGGATCACAAGTTTGAAGCCAGAGGTAGCCAGCGCAGTTTAGTGAGACCCTGTCACAAAATAAAAAATAAAAAAATGGGCTAGGGGGTACATCTCGGTGGTAGAGCACTTGCAAAGTATCTGCAAGGCCTTGGGTTCAACCCCTAAGTACTGCAAAAACAAAACAACAAAAAATTACCACTCAAAATGTGTGAAATTTATTATACATAAATGATTGAAAGAAAAAAAGATGGAGGAAAGGGGACAAAGGGAAGTGGGTATTTATATGCCAAAGAGAAGGGAAAAATATTTGCATCAAAGAACTTTCTTTAAATTTTTTTATTTTCCAAACTCATCCTCTCTTTGAATGGATAAGACTGGCTAGGAATACAAAAAGGCTTCCTTGTGCAAAAACCTTTTTGTTTTTTTAAAGGCCAAAGAAGTCTTCACCCTCATTATCCCATTTCCAAAGAACAGCATTTTTCTATCCCTAGCTTCACTGGACAAGCCGCCCTCTCGTGGTTTTGATACGTATTTCTTGAGCACAGAAGTGGGGCAGTGATTAAGCCACCTAAGGAACACGCCCGGCCTGCCCACAAACATCCACTAGTGGAACTAAGAGGTGAGTGGACCCACAAGAGGGTATACACACCATCACAGACTTTGGCCGCAGTATTAAGTCCCCACGAAAAGAGGGTTGCCGCAAAATAATATGGTTTGAGTCAGACAAATTTAAAAGACAAGCTAATTTCAATGCAAATTGCTATAACATGAATGTACTTTCATACCTACTTTCACTTTTGCAATGTGGAATCAGCGTATCAGAAACAAGTGCAGGTCTCACACAAGGTCAGTGGCAAAAAAGCAGAACTGCAAGTTCAATTGTGCATCTGAGAGGATTGCTCAACACTCCCAAGGTATTTTTATATAAAGAAAGAAAACAACAAACCAAACCAATGGTACCCTATGCTGGGTTTTTTTGTTGTTGTTGTTTTGTTTTTTTTTCTTATTAACATTAGCTGCAAAATCCAGGTGTCTAATGAAATACTTAGCACTTCTTTAGAAAGCAAGGAAACAGAGGTAAGGAGGCCAGAGTAGTCAAGAAAACAAAGGGGGAGGGATCAAACTGCCTATCTTTCCAAAAATACACTAGAAGGAGGAGGAGGAGGAGGAAGAGGAGGAGGAGGAAGAAGAAGAGGAGGAAGAGGAGGAAGAAGAGGAGGAGGAGGAGGAGGAAGAAGAGGAGGAGGAAAAAGAAGAGGAGGAGGAGGAGGAAGGAGAAGGAGAAGGAGAAGGAGAAGGAGAAGGAGAAGAAGAAGAAGACGACGACGACGACGACGACATCTGATAGGAAACCAGTTTTTCTCTTTAGGAAGCAATCCATCTTATAAGACCTTTCTCAAAAGGAAAATAGAGAGTCTCTAAGACTTTTTGAAAGATAAGGATATATCCTAGTAGACAGAAATAAATGCTGTATGTCAACTGTTGAGATGTTTTAAAAAGTCATGTTTTATGGGTCACATTGAATTAATACAAGGTTAGACGTGTTCCTGATCAACAACTCCTGAATCCCTAGTAGATGGATCTTTCTTTTAAACCTGATGTCATTTCTCAAAACCATCCAATGACTTCTCACACTTGGAATAAAACTCAAAAATCTTCCTGGGGATCCCTCTAGGAGGCTTGGGTTTCCCTTCTACTTCCTTCCCCGACTCTCTCCAACAGCCTCCCTGCCTTAGCATTCACGTCGCCCCCATCACCCCTGGTTCTCTCCGTTCAAATGTAGGGACCTCCAAGAAGTCTCCCCTAACTGCTCTTTTAAAAAGCCCACACTTCACCAACCCTACATTCTTTCTTCTATCTTTCTTCCTTATACTGATGAAATTATATGTGAGGATAAAAAATAATACTTTTACCCATTTTTTCTATCTACCTGCCTCATTGCAATGGGAGCTCCAAGACAAAGGACTTTCTCTTCTTCGCTAAGATGCCTACCTCTCTGAAGCAAGCAAGGGCGATCACTAGTCAATACTCAATGTTTGAAAAATGAAATACTCTGATTGGAGGCATAATAAGCCTCTTCATTTTTTTAAGACAGAGTAGGGGCTCATTATATAACCCAGGCTGCCCTCCAACTCAAGATCCTCCTGCCTCAGCCTCCCAAGCATGGGAATTACATGCATTCTCCACCATGCTCAGCTGATATGACCCTTAATCTAACCAGCTTCAACAACTATTGGTAACAGGTAAGTCCTTCCTTAGGTCTATCTCAAGGCCTTCTTGCAATAAAAGCCCATAACCTTTACTTGAATCCAAGAGTGATAGACAGTGGTTGGTCACCACTCTCTGTAATTAACTCTTTGAGTCCATACTCTTTTAGGGGTACATGAAATGGGGCCTTAGTTAGAAACTACTCCAGGTCTTTTTTCCTGAAGCTGAGTACACAGGTGCAGAGAGGTAGCCTGGTGTCTCCGGGCTCAGAGAAGCTGTGAACACTGGTAGACCTGGGATCACCTAAGTGTTCATCTCTGCAACCCCAGGACCCAGTATGGGGCCTGGCACAAAGAATGAGCTCAGCAGAAACGCACCCAGGAAGCACACCCTCAGCCCTCTCTGAGTGCTCCTTAACTGGCTGCACTTCCTCTCCTCCCCATCCCAAGGGCACCTGTTTCTCCAAGAGCCTTCCCGGTCAGGCAAGTCATGCGTCATCACTTCCTGTCCTCTTCCTTCTAAAGTGCAATGTGGGGGCATACCGCACACAATCGTACATCTGGTAGCTGGGTTGGACTGTAAGATAATTCAAAAGCCCAGCATGGAAAATACCTAAGAAAAAAAAAAAAAGACTATGCAAAGCAAACTGAAAAAAAAAAAAAAAAGACCAAAGGCTGGCAGATCAGCCACAGGTGCTCTGAATGTCATGCAAGGCATGAGCCCCACCTGGTTCATATTCCAGTTCTTGCAGCACCTAACAGTTTGCCTGGCACGTAGTCAAGGCCCATTTGTTGAGAGAGAGGGAGAGAGAAAAGCAGAAGATGGCAGTGGCTTTATAACAAGTTTACTACATAGGAGCTCATACTTGCATGGTATCTTCTACTCTTGGCCCTTTATATATAAACCTCCCAAGACATACCCTTTGTGTACAACTCTGTAAAGCCAGGTGTTATTTTAGATGTAATCTGGCAGCAAAAACTGATCAATCTTTAATGAGACTCTCCAAGCACTGCATACCTTCCAGAACATCTAAGTATCCATATGATCTGCTACAGAAAGAGTAAAGTATTGGTTTATGGATTTCTGCCCAGATAGTGGCAGAGGTGGAGCATCCCTAATCCAAAACTCTAAAATCCTAAATGCTCTGAAATAGGAAACTGAGAACTGTCATGTTGTCACAAGTAAAATTCCATATCTGGGCCAGGCATGCTGGCCCCTACCTATAATCCCAGCATTTGGGAGACTGAGGCAGGAGGATGGTGAGTTTAAGGGCAACCTAGGCTACATAGTGAGATCCTGTCTCAAAAAAAATTATGCTATGAGGTGACATGGGAGAATTATGTGTGGGGTGTGTGTGTGAGGATGTTGGGGGTGCATAATGGAAAAAGCCAATGCTGTATTTCTCTGTACCCCACCAACGTTTACCAATAAAAGGCGGGGGGAAAAAAAGAGGGAATGTTGGGGGGTGGGGATTGTGCATGTATGGAAACATGTTCGTTAAAGACTGATTTTTGCCAGGCTTGGAGGCACACACCTGTAACCTCAGCACTAGGAGGATCATGAGTTCAAGGCCAGTCTGGGGCACATACCAAGACCTTGCCTCAAAAAATAAAGACTGATATTTCACTAAAGTCTAGAATGCAGAACAATTAGAAATTGTGGTTCAGCTTTTATTTCAGTCCCCTAATCATGCTGTTTAATTTGGGTCAGTGGTCTCTTTACTTCACCAGGTAGCTGGAGTTAATGCCACTCTTCCGATCTCAGTTTAAATGCCAGGTCCTCAGGAAAGCCTTCCCTCATACCCCAAATTAGCTATGTTCCCCTCTTCTTCACTCTTGTTCACAAGTGGATGTTAAGCTTTCTCTTGAAGCACTCATACAATTAAATAGTGGTGAATTTGGTTACCACCCAGCTGTCCCTACCACATAGTAATCTCCATAAGGACAGCTTTTTTTTTTTTTTTTTTTTTTTGGTCCTCCCTCACTATTTAGGAGTTGAACCCAGGGCTTTGTACATACTTTGCAATGCTGTACCACTAAGTCAGGATCTTGCTAAATTACACAGGACAGCCTCTGGCCTCAAACTCACAATTGACCTACCTCCACCTCCTGAGTTGCTGGGTATCATGATTCCTGGCAAGGACAGGATTCTTGTCCCTGTTCACCCCTGTGTCCCAGCTATACCACAGCACTTGACATATCCTGGTGGCTCAATAAATTTGTTGGAGGAAGGAAGGAAAGAAGATAGAAAGGAAGGAAGGAAAGTAGGTAGCTGAATCTTGAAGATCACAATAAGAAAACCAGGGGTTAACGTCTAAGAATATACCCAAAGGAAGGTAAATCATCATATCACAGGGGCACTTGCACTTCCATATTTAATACAGCACTCTTCACAACTGCTAGGGTATGGAATCAACAGAGGATTGGATTTAAAAATTGTGGTGTATATATACATGATGGAATACTATTTAGCAATAAAGAATGAAATTATGTAATTTTGCTGGAAAACTGATGGAACTGGAGGGCATTATTTTAAGTGAAATAACCCAGACTCAAAGAGAAATATTGCATGTTCTCTCTCATATGCAGGAGCTAAATCTACCTTAAAGGAAAAAAATTTATGCATACATACTGTTGTTATGTACACACACACACACACACACACACACACACACGTAAATGTACAATCACACTTATCTTAGATTGGAAATACAAATGGACCCAATATGAACAGGGAGAAGACCAGTAGGAGGGAGTGGACAACAGGAAGGGAGGTGGGGGAGAGGGAACAATAGAGGGGTAAAGAGGGAGAGAAAAAACACAAAATACAGGATGCAACTCTATGAAAATACAAAGAAAAAAATAAGGAAAAAGGAAAGGAAAAAACAGCATGGTATAACCTATGGTTGCATTTCACTGTCATTACATGTTAATTAAAATTCTAACTTTTTTGTTGTTATTTATTTTGTTCTGTAAAATGTTTAAGGAGATCTAGGTGTAAGCAACACTGATTTGATAGTTGCATAATGGATATATCAACTGACTTATCACTCTGTACCCCACCAACATGTATAAATAAAATACTAATAACAAAAAAAGAAAAAAAAAGAAAGAAAAAAAGAAAACTAGGGGTTGGTCAGTCCTTGCCCAGGGAACACACACAGACCTTCTCCCATTTCCCAATTGTGAAAGTGTTATTGCCTGGGCAATCCTATTTGGCAATTGGTCATGTGCTGCCCAGTGACCCATTATCTTATGACTTTGAATTGTTGTTTAACTTTATTGTTCTTATTTTACTTTGTTCAGATCGTGGGCTTCACCAATAAGATTATCAGCACAGACAGTGTCAATGAGAAGGTCTTGAATTCCTCAAAGCTCTCCTGGTGGTATGTTATACCTACCCTTTTTATAGTGTGGTTTCATTCCGTACCCACAACAATTATTGTTATTCTCGTTTTTGCAAATGCAGAAACTGAAGCTCAGAGAAATTAAGTGACTTCATTTGCCTGAGATGAGATTTGAATTCAGATAGTCATAATCTTCCCTTACAATGTGCCTCATCAATGCAGGCTCAGAAATCAGCCTTCTTCCCTGTGAACTTTGGTTTCTCATCTGTTTTATCGCATGCTTTATTGGATTATATGGAAGTTAACATTTAGACATTCATTTATTCAATCATTTAGTCTAAGAAATATCTTCTCAGCCCTTTCTATGTGCCAAGCACTGGGCTGGTCACTGTGGTGCACTGGGTAGATCTTGCTGTTATTTTATCCATATCATACAATGTGATATGCTACAATTACACAATACTGTTTTTCTCTCAGTAATGGTTGCTTTCTTGGAGGCTACTTAAGCAAACTAGAACAAAGCAAAGGGAAACCAGAGTCTTTGCTTGCCTTGACCACACATTTGGCCCTGAGAAGCAAGGGGCTTAGTGGATATTTTTCAAGTAAATCTAATATGAAATTAGATTGTCTCCTGAAACAATTACAGGTGGCAAATTAAAGAACATAATACATTTAGCCCATAAAGTGGGTGTTATTATTAAAATGGGGCTGAGACTTGGCTCAGTTGATAGGGCGCTGTTCTGCAGTCTCTGAGGTCCCAGGTTCGATTCCCAGTACCGCAAAAATGGGGGAAGGACATGGCAATCCACTCCCAAGACCATTCCGAAACAATCAGCCATTGAAAACCCTAGGAATCTAACATGATTCGATAGCAACAACAACACTATTACAATAATGAATAAAGTTCAGTGGGAATGCAGTGTGTGGCTTCACAAACTATGCAGGTAAGCTGTGTTTTCTCCTCAAAGCAGTAAGATGGCACCAAAGGGGAAATTCAGAAGCAAATATTGGAGATTTTATCTAAATATTTAAAATATAAGAGTGCCAAGGAACACAAACTAAGGTGTCATTCAAACATAAAATCCAGAATCTATCTTTGCTGCTATGGGTGACCAACACTAGAGCAGAGAAAATCTCGACTCAGCCAAGTTCTTTTGAGGTTCATTAAAATATCTCTCCCAATTATCTGTGAAGGCCTTGCCCAAATCGGGAAGATTCTCGGTAGTGCAAAAGAAGGATTTATGTTGTTTTTGCTAAGTCAGGCCCTTTATTATAGGGTGGAAAGCACACTCGTTTCTGATTTCTCAATTCCTCATTCCTGCTGGCAGCCCAAAATATGTCCCAGCTTGACTCTCATGCACAAGAAACCACAAATTAAATAAATAACTCAGTGTTCCTTCCAATCTATACATTTCAGGCAATTTTTAGTATTTATCCTTTTTTGGAGGGGTAGGGTTAAATACTTAAAATAGGTGGAGAGCCATTTGACAGATTAGCAAGCAGGCCTGTGAATCACTCACTCAGAACCATGCACTCACTTTTCCTACATTACTCTTATATTCCTGCCCTGTCCCTTGTAGAAACACAACAATTAAAAACCAGGCCAGTCAGCCAAAACTCTGTTGTCAAAACACCCAAATTTCTCAGACTTTTCACAACTGTCAGGAATTTCCTAACAAGGCCAGAGTCTCTCCCAGTTAAATGTTTCACCAGCAGTACCCCATGAATTCAACCCATCACAAGTGCAGCAGCCCCACCAAAGTGCTTTTAGTGCTTCCTACAGTCAGACTTTAAAATTCAAGAGCATAGAAGCTGAGCGTGGTGGCACACATCTGTAATCCCAGCACTGGGGAGGCTCAGGCAGAAGGATCACAAGTTTGAGGCCAGCCTGTGCTAGTGAGACCATGTCACAGAATACCACCAACACCTAAAGCAAGAGCATGAAGATGCTGAGTTGTAGCTGTCTCCACTTTCCCCAGGTACAGATGTTTTCAGGAGAGAGGATCACCATGGCCTAGCACTTCCATCTGCTCTCAGATGAGTGACAGCACTCAAAACGTCCTTGACAAGTTCAGTGTAGAAAATATTTTAATCAGAGCTTACAGTATAACCAAGTTCCTGGACATTGAATGATTGACACTCTGGGACTCCTTGACTAGCCCAGTGTTAGGTTTATAGCCTGATGCTAATGTCACTTGTAAACCAGAGTACCCAGGAAGTGACCCCCCCACCTGCCCTTCCCCCACCAAGCCTGCACCTGAAGTTTTCATATGCTGTATCTACCTACGTATGTTCTTTTTGACCGCTGGTCACCACAACAAATCAATATTGCTGCTGTCCCCTTTTCTCTCACAATTTGCCACATTTTTTAGTACTGGCTAGGTGCCAAGCAGGCCTGGGGATTAGCTCAGTTGGTAGAGTACTGCTCTGCACTCCCTGAGGCTCTAAGTTCCATCCATAGCACCGCATGAGCAGGAGACAGACCTGGTAGCCCAATCCCAATACAATCCTGAAATAATCCGCCATCGAAAACTCTATGAATAGCAGAGAAGCACTGATAGAGTGCTGGGCATGGCACAGTAGTGTTTCCTTCTGTTCAGACGGACTCAACAGCACCTAACCACAACAGGGACCAAGCACTGCATGCCAAATCAAGTGTCTAGTTTTATTCTCCCCGATAACCAAGCAAAATTGGAATTGTTAAACCCACTTTTAGTTAAGGGAACAATTTCAGAGAGATTGTCTTGTTAAAAAGGCTTCTAAAAGGTAGGCTGGGACTTAAACTTTGGTCTTTCTGGCTTTACTCCATTATCTTTCCTCCCCCACCCCCGCATGGGAATTGATCCCAGAGGCTCAAGGTCTCATGCATACTTTGCAAGTAAGTGCTCTACCACTGGCCTGCACCCCTAGCCAGTTTTTACTTTTTATTTTGATTCAGAGTCTCACTAAGTTATACAGACAGCCTCTGTCCTTAAAACTCACGACCCTCCTGCCTCCCCCTCCCTAGTCACTGGGATTACAGGCTTGCACCACTGCACCCAGTTTATTCCATTGTTTTAAAAGAAGGGATCCTTGCACTAGGAGATTAGAACTCTTTCTCCTTCCTTCCTTCTGTCAGTGAGTCAGTTAACAGTTATCAGAGGTCCACAATGCATGGTCCCCTCAATGTTTCTTCCACTCTATACGCCAAATCATGTTCTTAACATCTCTTCAATAACCCATGTGTTTACTCATTTTAAAAACCAGTATTAAATCAGCTGCATGTTTTACAATCTGTATAGTCAGATTACAATTCAGGAAACAAGCCTCTGAGAGAGATCATCTATAAGATCCATTAGATTTAAAGATATGCTAAATCAATAGAAAGAGGTCACCTGGTCTGCCTGGCTCCAAGACCAAAAGGAAAAGTGAGTAATCAGACTATAGGATGAATAAGATTAAAGGGAAAAATGTGACTATCAGAAGGAGGGGGTAGCGTTCCCTTGGAAGCCTAGAGAAAGCAGAACAGGTAAAAGTGCAGTGCAGAGCACAGACCAGGAGAGGCCTTCAGAGGGGTCAGTGCCAAAGGCAAGGTTGTTCTACCGTGAAACAGACATAGATGAGGTCTGGGAGAGGTGATGTTGCATTGGGCTACAGAGGCAGGTGACATTAAATTGTAGGTCCCTGAACCAGCCTGGTGGTGCACACCTGTAATCCCAGCACTTGGGAGTCTACAGCGGTGACATTAAATTGTAGGTCCCTGAACCAGCCTGGTGGTGCACACCTGTAATCCCAGCACTTGGGAGTCTACAGGAGGATTGTGACTTTGATGGCAGCCTGAGCTACATAGCGAGGCCCTCTCTCAAAAAACAAACCCAACCAAACAATAAAACAACAACAAAAGTAGGTCCTTTCTCCTCCCCAGTGCTCCTTCCATCTCACCCAGTGGAATTCTGAGTATGATTTTGTGCCTCACACCTGAGGCTGCCTTTAGATGCTGTCAAGTCGGGTTGGACTCATAGTGACCCCCACAGGGTTTTCAATGGCTAATTGTTTTGGCAGGGATTGCCACATCCTTTCCCCATTTTTGCAGTGCTGGGGATTGAACCTGGGTCCTCAGAGAATGTGGAGCTGCACTTTACCAACTGAGCTAAACCCCAGCCAGAGACTGCCTATAGGTAGGAAAACACTTGTTGTTATTTGTTGTTGTTAGGTGCCGTGGAGTCGGTATCCAACTCATAGTGACCCTCACAGGGTTTTCAATGGCTGACTGTTTCAGGATTGCCTTGGGAGTGGATTGCCAGGTCCTTCTCCCATTTGTGTGGTGCTGGGAATTGAACTTGGGACCTCAGAGACTGCAGCACAGTGCTCTACCAACTGAGCCAAGTCCCAGCCCCAGGAAAACACTTATTTCCCAAAAAGTGATTTTATTTTCAGTCAGTCAGTCTGTTCCAAGCCATTGCTGTACTCATTGTTCACTCAGATCACCCGCCCCCTGGGCCCTATGGTAGAAACGTGTCTTAGCATCCCTCTTCCGAAAGGTTGGAGACCAGTGCACTGAAGCAGTGTTGAAAACTGATATTCCTCCTCCTTCATCTGGATCTTCTGCATCAGCCCATTCAAAGGAGGTCTAGAAAGTTTCAACAATGTCCAATAATGCTAATCATAGGGAAGCTCGTCAACCACAGTTCTCTGACAGTTCATTTAGCCTGGTGCGGCTGGTAGCCTGATAGGAGGCAATGTACAATGCAACATCATACATTGGAGATTTAGGTTGGTATGTTTGTTTTTTCAGTACTGGAGGGCTGAACGGGGGGGGGGGGGGGGGGGCAAGAATGCTCTACATTCTCTGAGGACCCAGGGACTTATGCATATTTTGCAAGTGCTCTATCACTGAACTGCAACCCGATCCCTTTTAAATTTTTTATTTTTGATTTTTTAATTTTTTTATCTTGAGACAGGGTCTCACTAAATACACAGGCTGCCTCTGGCCCAGAAATTGTGATCCTCTTTGCCTCTGCCTCCTGAACTGCTGGGATTACAGGCTTGTAACACTGGGCTTGGCTGAAATTTAAGGGTGATCAAAAAGGTTTGAGAAATAGTACAACAGCTTTTCTTATCAAACCAATGCTCCTTTTCCTCACTCTTCTGCACCAAAACCTACCAAGAAAAATCACAGAAACTCCTGCCCCATTGAAATCCCACATGACATAACATTCAGAAGACTGCTAATGTCAGGCAGCCCAAACTAATGCTAATACTCTAAAACGCTAACACCACTTTTAGTCCAGGGCTGTAAGTAAATAGACACTAAAGACGTTTTCAATAGCCCGGTCTCATTCTTTCTGGACCAGAACCTATAGACAGCTTATTTTATTTTGTTTTTTGCTTTTTGCCATGCTGGGGATCGAACCCAGGGCCTTGCACTACCACTGAGCTACATCCCCAGTCGTGTGTGTTTGTGTGTGTGTGTGTGTGTGTACACATACATGGGTATACGTATATTCATATGTGTGTGCATATATATACATACATAAATCCACAGAGGGTCCAAACAAATGTGTGCACATCTTTGGGTGAAAACTTTCCATCTTGCTGTTTTAAGAATGCGTTGCATCAGGCATGATGATTCACACCTGTAATCCCAGCAATTTGGGAGGCAGAGGCAGGAGTTTCACAAGTTTGAGGCCAGAGACAGTCTGCGTAACATATTGAGACCCTGTCTCAAGATGAAAAATAAAAGGGGCTAGAGGTGCAGGTCAGTGGTAGAGTGCTTGCAAAGTATGTGCAAAGCCTTGAGTTCAACCTGCCAGTCCTGCAAAGCCAAACCAAACTACTGAATGCATCATCTGCTTGCTCTAATGTGACAGCAGAAATATAAAACACATTTTGATTATAATTTCAATTCTACTTCAAATAGTCTCTTAAGATAACATCTCTTTAATGTGTATACATTTTTTTTGGGTGTATTTTGGGGGGGAAAGATGTTGAGACAGGGTCTCCCTATGTAGCCCCTGCTGGCCATGAACTCTTCCTGCCCCCACCTCCCTGTTGCTGGGATTACAGATGTGCACCCCACACCTAGTTGCCCACAGACACTTTTATGTGCACAACACATTGTTCCTTACAGCAATTAATATATGCATCTACACATAACTTGCCCATACAATGTTTCCTTTCCATATATGACTACTACTTCCTAGAAACTATAATTTCCTTCATTGACCAAAAAGTAAAAAAATTAAAGACAGAACTGTTCAGAAACAACATTATTCTAAGAATATACAGCAGCAATTAAGAATTCACCCTAAGCAGGGCACAGTGGTGCATGCCTGTAATCCCAGCAACTCAGGCAAGAAGGATTGTGAGTTCAAGGGCAGAGGCAGCCTGCATAATTTAATGAGACTCTGCCTCAAAACACAAAAATAAAAAAAGTGCTAGGGGTGCAGCCCAGTGGTAGAGCACTTGCAAAGTTTGTGTGAGACCCTGGATTCAACTTCCAAGCATTATCAAAAAAGAAAAAGAAAGCCGGGAGTGGTGGTGCACACCTGTAATCCCACTGGCTCTGGAGGCGGAGACAGGAGAATCACAAATTTGAGACCAGAGGCAGTCTGCATAATTTGGTGAGACCTTGTCTCCAAAAAGTAAAAAAAAAAATTAAAAAAGGGCAGGAAGTACAGCTCAGTGGTCCAGCATTTGCAAAGCACGCAAGCGCAAGGCCCTGGGTTCAACCCCCAGCACCACAAAAAAACAAAAAAGAAAAGTAAAAATAAAAAATAAAAATTAATTCATCTTAAGGACCTGAGCACTGTGGAGCACACTTATAATCCCAGTGGCTCAGGAGCTTAAAATAGGAGGCCAAAGGCAGCCTATTCAGGGTAGCAAGATTCTATCTCAAAATTTAAAAAAGAGCCGGGTGAGGTGGCACACGCCTGTAATCCCAGCGGCTCGGGAGGCGGAGGCGGGAGGATAGCAAGTTAAGAGACAAGAGGTAGTCTGCATAATTTACCGAGACCCCCATCTCAAAAAGTAAAAAAATGATGGGCTGGGGGTGCAGCTCAGTGGCCCAACACTTGCAAAGCATGCAGGCACGAGGCCCTGGGCTCTGGAAACTGAAGGAAGAGGAGGAAAGGAAGTAAGGTAGGAAGGGAGGGGAGGAAGGAAGGAAGGAAGGAAGGAATAAAGGAAGAATTTACTGTAAGGAGCTGAGCCTGGTGGCACATACCAGTAATCCCAGCATTTAAGAGGCTGAAGCAGGAGGATTGAAAAATTCAAAGTCAGAATGAGATCCTGTCTCGTAAAAATAAATAAATAAATAAAAGAGGTAGAGAGACAGATGAGACAGAGAATTCATTGTAAGGGTTGTGAGTTGTACTCAGTAAATATGACACTCCAATGCCATATCCCCAAAAGCATCAAGAATAGTGGTAAAACAGCGTAAACAGGCTTTTTAGAATTATCCAAGCGGCCAAGGTATGGCTCAGTGGTAAAGGATGTGCCTAACATATGCAAAGAACCAGATTTGATCTCCAGCACTGCAAAAATAAGAGTAAATAAATGAATACATGAAATTATCCAAAATGAGTGGATCCATGTGTTATAATAAACTGGCAATTTTTAGCCCTTGCTAAAATCAGAAGTCTATTTCAATGTAGCCAGTGACCTCTGAACAGTGACCATTCAACTAGACTGACACCCCATAAATCTATTTTGTTTCCAAAGCAGTACTTAAGCAATAAACAATTTAATGATCTGTGCTTTCTTTTCCTTAAAAAAAAAATCATTAAATGGCTTTAAAAACTATAAAATGTTCTCCAGTCTTTGTGATTCCGTTGTAATCATACTGCATGATCACCTGGGAGCCCAATTCTTAGAACCTTGCCTTCCAAGAACTGGAAATACTAAGCTAGCTACTAGTTGATCTAGATAAGAAAACTGAGGTTCAGAGGGGTCAGTGACTTACCTATGGTTACAGGCAGGGCAGTGCGCAGCCAGGGGCCCCAAATGAGGCCCTTTCATGGCAGTGAGAGTAGGGCTAAATGAACCTGGGTGTGCTCCCCGATGTGCTGGGCTCCTACCTAACCCACTCTGAACTTTCCTCACTCATCCAGAGAGGTCACGGATACCCCTCCCAGTGAAGCGGTTACCAAGGCTACTTCTTGAAATTGAAACAAAAGGACAGAACTGCAATGGCACATACCCGAGTATACCCTTCAGAAGAGCACATTTACAAGATGTATTTGAAATTTATGAAAAAAACAAAGTGTAATAGTCACCTTTCTATGGCTCACAGCCAGCCAGGTGTGATAATTTGACTTAGCTCTGGCCAACAGGTGGAGAGGAAGTGTTCACCATCTGGATGGGTGGGGGCCTTGCCCATAAAAGCTTACCAAATGAGCTCACGGAGGTGAGCCGCTCTGCTCCCGTGTACACACATCCAGGATCTCCCCCTCAGCAAGAACTACATTTTAGTTACATAAACCACTGACATTTTTGGATCTTGACATTACTGTCACCTAGCCTGTCCTGTCTACAGCCATACCACCCTAGCATCCGATCCAGTCGGATCTCGAAAACTAAACAAGGTCAGGCCTGGTTAGTACTTGGATGGGAGACTATCTGTGAATGCTGGGTGCTGTAGTTTTGGGAGAAGGACCCAGCAGCCCACTCCTGTAACAATCAGCCACTGAAAACTCTATGAGTAGCAGAGAAGCACTGACATCGTACCAGTCATGGCACAGTGTTGGGTAGTGGTTGGTTTGTTGAACATAGGGTTGCTATAAGTTGGACCCAACTCCAGGGCACCTAACATCAACAACAGCCAGTCCTGAAAAATATACTGGGACTCTCTGAAGAGTGAACACAATCTGGTTTTAAAGGAGGAAAAATAAACAGAATAGGTAAAATATCTGTTGGTTTATCAAATACAAAGCAACTAAAGGAATCAACAAGATTTGGGGAAGAGTAAAATATGCTAGATTAATGTAGTTTCCTACAGGAGAAGGACCTGGCAGCCCACTCCTGAAACAATCCTGAAACAATCTGCCATTGAAAACTCTAGAATAGCAGAGAAGCACTGACATAGCGCCACGAATGGCACAGTATGGGGGAGTGTTTCATTCTGTTGTACATAGGGTCACTATGAGTCGGACTGACTCAATGGCACCTAACAGCAACAACGTAGTTTCCTTCTACAATACAAGAAATCCTCATCTTGCTTTTAGAAAGTCTCATTTCCTTTTTGAGATATGCAAAGCTTTTTCCAAAGAATGTTAGAAACGATGTTCAGGACCCCAGGGCCTATCAAAAATCTTTTCTGTCCAAGTGCAATGGAAAATGATTCCAAAAGTATCAACAGTCTTGTGGGCCTCTGAGGCTCAAGGCTCCTCAGTGAGGGGAAAGGTTGTGGGCAGGGCCGAGGAGCTTCTAAGAAAGGGCCCCAGGGACTGAAGATCTTGCAGGAGGGCTCTGGCAGGATGGATTGAGCAGGCTGGGTAGCGGGAGTGGGCACATGGCAGGGGCTGAAGAGACACTCCCTCCAGCAACCTCAGTCTTGGTGACAGCACAAAATCCATTTGTCTGCAGATGTAACGTTCTTCGTTTTGTGCTTTATTCCTGATTTGATTCCAGATGGCGTTTTCATTAATGAGCTGTGGAACTGTGTTCTCATTCACCTAGCAGTCCCTCACTGGTGATGGCAAGCAGGACTGAGCAGGATACCTTATGTCATGGGGCAGTGTGGTTAAGAGCAGTGGTGCCTCAAAGGCACTAACACGCGTCTGCCTGTAGTTAGCCCTAGTGCTGGAACAGGTAGGTCCTTGATGCCCCTCCTGGGCAGGATATTAACCTTTGAGTTATTGGTTTATGGGGGTCCAGGGTTCCTAAGGAAGGGGTTGGGGAAGCCAGGCTGGTGGTGGTATGACACAAGGGCAACACAAAGCAGCAACTACCCAGAGGTGTCCTCGCTGTGGTGGGGGTGGGGGCGTTAACAATTTAACAACCAGCATGGCTGTGCCTGGGTGTGCAACGATCTATCAGCCCTGGTGGAAACTACACATTTTGGAAACAGACCTGGGCTCAAATCTTAACTCTGCTTCAATCCAACTGTGTGGTGATGGCTACCTACTTACTTAGATCCTCCCAGCCTCAGTTTCCCCAACTGCAAAACAAAGATGAGAATGTGGACACCAAAGCACGGATGCCTGATGTTCTGGGGTGCTAATCTCCCTAATCCCTTCCCAGGGAGTAGAATAAAGAAATCAGAGGAATAATGGTAAAGACACAGAATGAAAAGAACAGGACCAATGAGGGAGAGGCAAGTGAAAAGAAAAAGCAAAGAGCATCCCAAAGGAGACTGCTGTGCACCCCTGGGGAGACCTGCTTCCAGAAGAGGCCAGTGCACCCCAAACCAGACCTCTGGGGAGTCCTGCTTCCAGAAGAGGCCAGTGCACCCCAAACCAGACCTCTGGGGAAGGAGTGTGCTTCTTCCTGGAACGTTACCCATAGAAGCTCCATACAGTGCTGGAAAACGAACTGCGGAGCCAGCCATGAGGCCAATATCACAAAGATAATTAGCTTCCATCCTGGCTCTGTCACTTAGTAGAGTGTGTAAGTCATTTCACCTTTCTGGACCTGTTCCTTCATTTGGACAATGGTGACAATTATGGCACCTCTCTTCTGGTTAATAAGAGAAACTGAGTTAGCACACCTTAGCTACTCTTATTACTCACTGGCAGCGTCAAGAAAAGAGTACTGGACTCACTTCCTACCATTACAAAGATTTTAACAGAGTTAAAGAGTTTAACAGAGTGAAGTGACTGAACCACAGAGAAGTTATCTATAAAATGATAGGATTTCTTTGCAGCTCACATTTTTTTTTCTTTTTTTTTTTTTAGTTCTAGAGGGTTGAATTTAGAGCTATGCATATGCTAGGCAAGTGCTCTACTACTGAGCTGAACCCCCAGCTCATTTCTATCTTTTATTTTGAGAGAGGGTCTTGCTAAGTTGTGCAGGTTGCCTCTGGCCTCGAAATCTGTGATCCTCCTGCCCCAGCCCAAGTCAAAGAGATTGTAGGTTTGTGTCCTTGTGCCTAACACAGGTAACATTTACTGAGCACTCACTGTGTGCCTGTTACTGCATGAAATCTAAGCTCTCTTGTTTAATGCTCACAACAAAACACTGATGAAGAGCTTGTGATTACACCCATTTCCCAGAGAAGGAAACTGTGTCTAGTCCTGCATCTAACCCCGGGTCATCCTAGCTAAGACTCCAGGGTAGTTTACTAGGACACCAGAAACGGCCCTCTTACCACGCTGCACTCTTGTGCCTGACCCAAGATTCTGTACAGGCATCACAAGTATGTTATTGGGTAATAAAGAATGGTTTACAACACAGTTAATGCATCTGAAGAAAAGATTACAAGATCTTGGTTCAGAGGCATGTGACAATAGACCTAGCCACTTGGGAAGCGAGGGTGGGAGGATCACTTGAACCCAGGAGTTCCAGAACAGCCTGGGCAACACAGTGAGACTGGACAGGAAGGAAGGAAGGAAAAGGAAAGGGAAGAGAGGGAAGGAAAGAAGGAAGGAAGGAAGGAAAGAAGGAAGGAAGGAGAAAGAGAGAGAGAGAGAGAGAGAGAATAATAACAAGAAATGTCAGGAAAAATGTTAGGACTCCCAGTTGTGCAACATGACCTAGAATGGCACAAAACAAGAGAAGTAAACAATGGATGTGAATACTGAAGAATCAAGAGGCCACAAATCTCCTATCACAATATACTGATAAAGTTATCACCCTGCACGGTACCTGTAGAGACTATCTAGGTGAATATGTATACATTAAGCCACACCCTGACACAGACCTCCATTATGATCTCAGAGGATGATTCTGAAGTCCCAAACTGAATAAAATTTACACCTAAGCATCCCAGCAATATTCTTTGCTTGCTTGTTTTTTGAGGTAGGGTCTCACAGCTCAGAGTCTGAACTCACTGTGTTCTCACTGTGTAGCCCAGGCTGGTCTTGTCCTCACATTCCTCCAAGCTCCCCGTCCTGGGTGGTATATCACCACATCTGGTTGAACAATATTCTTTTTTTAAGTGTTGTCCCTACCATATTCTTTGATAGGAAGACATGATATCAAAGATGTCAGTTTTTTTTCCCTGAATCAATGAATACATATTCTCCTCCAAAAAAATAATAGTGGAAAGCCAGGTGTAGGAGGAAGGAGAAAGATCACAAGTTCAAGACCAGCTTGGGCTACATATCAAGTCCCTGTCTCAAAAATATAAAAACAAAAACAAAAACAAACAACAACAACAACAATAAATGAAATAGAGTATTCTTTAGGAAGGAGAGAGGGTATCAGAAACAAGACAAATTGGGCTGGGTGTGGTAGCCCATACCTATAATCCCAGAGACTCAAAGGCTGAGGCAGGAGGATTGAGAGTTTCAGGCCAGAGGCAGACTTTGTAACTGATGAGACTCTGTCTCAAAATAAGAAATAAGACAAAATGGCTGGGGGTGCAGCGGAGTGGTAGAGCACTTGCAAAGTAACATGCAAGGCCCTGGGTTCAACCTCAAGTATGGCCAAAAAAAAGAAGAGAAGGGGAGGAGAAGGGAGTGGAGGGGAGGGGAGGGAAGACAAATGAAACGAAATGGAACGAATTGATCCTAAGTCTACAATTCAGAAAATTCTGAGGAGCTGCTAGCACTGTCAGATATAAAACCTTAATAATAAACTTGTGTAGTGCAGAAGGGACAAAATTTAACCCTAGATCTCAAATTATTTCTATAAAAGCATTTTCAAATATACGATCCAGCATCCAGTCAGAGATAACAGAGTGCATGAAGACAATAAGCAAGACCACAAGAAATGCCAGCAACAAAATTAAACTCACAGGGACATGGGAAACTGAAATGATTAGACAGACTACAGACAACTATGCTTGTTTTGCAAACTGGAGTTATAGACAGAGGACAAATAGGTTGACAAGTGCCTTCTTAGCACCAACAGTGGAAGCCCGAAAACAGTAGTATGGCATTGTCATTATGCTGGGAAACAAACCAAACTATGAACCTAGATTTCTTTTCTCACTGTAAATACTTTTCAAAAACAAAGGGGAAAATAATGACATCTTCAGTCCAATAAAGAGTGAGGAAAGCCAGATCCCTGTTTTCTCTCATACGTGAACACCAGGTTTTAATATCATGAAAGTAGAAAGAGGATGAAAGAGAAGGGGAATGGGGCAATAAGAAAGGGTATGGAGGGAAAGACAAATATCACGTTTTTTCTGAGAGGTAGAATCTAGATTTAAATATATGTGAATACACAAATGTGTGTGGATGGATAGATAGATAGATAGATAGATGAAACACACAAATAGAAGGGAGACCGTTTGTGGGGAGGACAGCGATTAGTCAGGGGTGAGGAGGGGGGCATGAGAGGGTAATGTGGGATGAACAGGAGTAACCTACTGATATGAATGTATGGAAATGTCATAATAAAACCCATTAATTTGTATATTAACTAAAATATTACTAATAACAAATAATAGAAATTATTTTTTTTTTCCTGTTGGTGAGGATTGAGTCCCAGAACCTCACCCAGGCTAGGCGATCAGTCTACTCCTGAGCTACACTCCTAGCCCTAAATGATAAACACACGACGGCGATATAAAACAGCCATGATATCTAATGAATTTAAATACATATCTAAAGAGAATTAAAATATATGATAAGAATGGCACATTAGTCAGAAAGTCAAATAAATGGACTTAAGAGCAGTCTGAGTCCATTAACTGTATGGCAGGAAGGTACAAGTGACAACATTGGACTTAGGTAAAAAATGTAACTTACAGGGTAAATGCTAAAAATATTTTAGAAAGATTTTCAAATTAACATTAGGTGGGGTTGAGTCAGGCCCAACACATAGCAATCCTATGTACAATAGAAAAATACACTCCACAGCAGGGCGCGGTGGCCACGTCTGTAATCCCAGCGGCTCGGGAGGCGGAGGCAGGAGGATAGCAAATTCGAGACCAGACTCAGTCTGCGTAATTTAGCGAGACCTTGTCTCAAAAAGTAAAAAAATGGGCTGGGGGCGCAGCTCAGTGGTCCAGCACTTGCAGAGCATGCAGGTGCGAGGCCCTGGGTTCACCCCCCAGTACCGGAAGGAAAAAAAAAAAAGAAAAGAAAGAAAAGAAAAGAAAAAGAAAAAGAAAAAGAAAAAGAGAAAGAAAAAGAAAAAAGAAAAATACACTCCCGACACTGCTGTGCGCCCGGCACTATGTCAGTGCTTTTCTGCTATTCATATGGTTTTCAATGGCAGATTGTTTCACCATCAAACTAATAGAGGAAAAAAATGGAATGATAAAACACAGATATTCATCTACAAAAACAGAATGCTAATATATGAGCAGTCAGAGCAATGAAGTGAAAAGTCCAGAAATATCCCTAAGTACATATGGGAAGTGAGTGAATAATGAACAAGGAATGTCATACCAGTACAAACAGGAACTACAGAATAAAATGGCATTGAGACATCCACATACTCAGAAAGGCAAGTTGAATCTATACCTCAATGGATCGAATATTCAAATATGCAAAATTAAACCACAAAAGTGGTACAAGAAAACATAGGAGAATTAAACTGTGAAATGATACCTCTCTACGGTCGCTCATAATCAAAAAGCTACAATCAAAGATTGATTAGTTGAACTTTTTTTTTTTTTTTGAAACAGTGTCTCACTGTGTAACCCAGGCTATCCTCAAACTCCTGATCTCCTGCCTCAGCTTCCAGAGTTCTGTGATCAGAGGTGTGCACCACCATGCTTGTCTTACATACAAAAACATCAAAAGACAAATGATAAATAGGGGGAAATAGCTACAGTTCAAATCATGAAGAACTGATTTCTGTAGTCCATAAGAAGTTTATATAGCCAGGTGCTGTGGCCCATACCTGTAATCACAGCAACTCAGGAGGTGGGGAAGGAAGATAGCAACTTCGAAATCAGAGGCAGCCTGTGCAACTCAGAGAAAGCAGGCCTCAATAAATAAACAAATAAAGTGGCTAGGGGTACAGCTCAGTGGTGGACCATTTGCTTAGTAGTCTCAAGACCCTGGGTTTAGCCCCCTAGTACTGGGGGGAAATAAAAGGTTATACAAATCAATGAGAAAATGGTCAATAAGTCAATAGAAAAATGGGCATTAGATATGAACAGTTGATCAAAAAAAGTAAAAATGGCCTTTACCTTTATGGAATATGTAAATCAAAACTATATTGAAATATAATTTCTCATGGATCAGACTGGGAAGGTTTTTTTTTGTGTGTGTGTGTGGTGCTTGGGGTTGAACTCAGGGCCTCGCATATACTTTAAAAGTGCTCAACCACTGGGCTGTACCCTCAGCCCTTTTTTTATCTTGAGACAGGGTCTCACTAAGTTTTGTAGGCTTTCTCTAGCCTCAAACCTGTGATCCTCCTGCCTCCACCTCCCCAGTCACCGAGATTACAGGCATGAGCCATCATGCCTGGCAAAATCCTTAAATTTAGTAACAAATTATGCCCTCAAGAACTTTCACATGCTAGGCAAGCACTCTACCACTGAGCTACCCCCCACCCCTGGCCCACTCTCAGACATTTCTGACAAGAGTATACATTGGTACCACCTCTGTGGAGGACACTTTGGGAATATCTACTATAATTGCTAGCACATATACTATTTAATAGCCTACAGCTGTACCACCATGGCGTCCAATCCCATCAGATCTTTGAACTAAACAGGGTTGGGCCTGGTTAATACTTGGATGAGAGACCACCTGGGAACATTAGGTGCTGTAGGCTTGGGAGGACTCAGCAACCCATTCCCAAAAAACAATCAGCCATTGAAAACCCTACGAACAACAGAGAAGCAGTAACAGTACTTGTTCGCCTGCTGTATGTAGGATTGCTATGAGTTGGACACCGACTTGATGGCACCTAACAACAACAACGAAGTCAGTGTGGGTGGTGGGTGCTACTAGCATTGAGTGCATCAAGACCAAGAATGCTGCTAAACATCGTGTAAGGCACAAGACAACCCCCGCACAATCAAAAATAACTGTGCCAAGACTTAGATACTCCACCTCAAGGGATCTGACCCCACAGAAACTCTCAACACATACGTAATTCACAAAGGGAATGTTTTACCACAGCAACCTGTAAGGAAGTTACCACTGAAGAGTTATCTATAAAGAAGTGTCACTAAGTTACCCAGCCTTGGAAATTGAATCCTTAATGGCTTTGTGCTTAATCCCCCTCAGACCACATTGATCAGGGCTCCTGTGTAACGGGGTGATCAACTCCTACTGGTTTGCCTGGGACTGCCTTGGTTTTAGCACTGAAAGGACAAATGAAGCCACTTTGTTGGCCAAGAGCATATTGACATTTGGTCATTTGGAATTTTTCTCATTCAAAGAGAAACATCTGGTCCCTTCCCAGTTTTCTGTTTTCCTTGAGTACTACCAAGCTCCTGAGGTCTGGCTGCAGGTGCTAGAGAAAGGGCTGGCCTCTCATAGTTTCTCTGTGCTGGAGAGAGGACAGAGCCGCAGCCTCCCCAGGCAGACTGCCTGCTGGGAAGCGTGTTATCAATAGTACATATACACAATGGAATACTACTCAGCAATCAAAAAAATGAAATAAGGCCATTTGCAGCAAAATGGATGGAATTGGAGATAATTATTTTAAGTGAACGAACACAAGTTCAGAAAGAGAAATACCACATGTTCTCACTCATATGTGGGAGCTGAATCAAAATTATAAGAAGGAAAAATCCTATACAAAGGTCAGATCATAGAGAAAGAAAAAGCTAAGAAAGGTATTATTATAGGTGGTCTAGAAAATGCATGTAATAGTTTCGACAAGGTAAAAAGAAAGTTCACTGCAGGGAAAGTTTCTATCTTAAACAGAACTGGAACCCAAGGATATATAGAAAAATACCACGATAAAAAGACAAGTAAATGGTAGAGAAGTGTTGGGGGGGGGGTAGGGAGGAAGCGTACAAGAGGTTAAGGGGGAACCTATATGAATAATGTACAACAAAATGCATATATGGAAACGTCACAATGAAAAGCATGTCAGAATGAATCACATTAAGGTGTACATTAAAAATTTCCAATAAAAAAAAAAGTTCATCCTGCTCGGCTCCCACCAGGACCCTGGTGGAGGCTCTCCTTTGGGTGAGAGCAGGTGGCAGGAAGGAGGGGACCCCATTCTGGCCAGGACACCCGGAGAGCTTGTTGAGCAGGAGGGCACATAATCCCTCCTCTGGGGTCATCTTTCCTAAACTCCTCCTAGAGCAGAACCCCAGGCAGTGGAATGCACTCCTTCAGAGTGGAGGCCTTACTTGCTTTCCCTGTCTTTCCTAGAGTATACTTTCAGCCTGTTTCTTATAAATGTGAATCTTTCTAACTACTCTGTATCCTCCGATCAGCTAAACGTCGTACTATATATAAAAGAATTTTCAAAATGGCCAAAGACCAAACAGGGTTAACATGTTAACGTGACAATGACAATCATTTGTCTTTGAGGTTAGCAATTAACTTTCTCTTTCCCTCCCCTCCCCCCATTTATCATGCTCGAGATTGAACCCAGGCCCTTAGGCATGTGAGACAAATGCTGTACAACTGAGCTATATCCCGACCCTAACTTTATTTTCCTAAACATTTATGATTGCAATAGGACAAACACTGTTATAGTTTGCATGTGTTATTTCATATAATATTCACAAAAATCCTATGAAGTATTGTGATGGTGCCCATTTTACAGAGGAAGAAACTGAGGCAGGCTGCCATTAAATAGCTTTCCTGGGTCGCAACTGGTTGAGCTGGGGGATTCTATTCAGACAGTCTGACTCCAAAGTCCACTCTGGGTGCTACTGGTCACTGAAGCCAGGAAAAAAAAAAGGGAGTTGCTCAGATAAAGCTCCTCTGGAGGTCACGAATCATTACCTTTCAGCCCACCTCAGGCTTCTGGTGGCCTGAGAGTCACGTGCTGAGGAAAAAGCCCTGAGTGAGTCACTCTGAACACATGACTGTATTCAGTTCCTTTTAGGTTTGCTTCCTGAAACAGCCTTCCTAGAGCTCTGCAGCAAGCCAAGGCCAGTCCCAGTTTCAGTTCTGGGAAAGGCTGAACCCTGTTTTGGCGAGCGCCCACTCAGCTTTCTATAAGTCAAATGCAGCCAGGAGGACTTCCTCAAACTCCCCTTCCCAGGCAGGGATGGGCCATGACAACAGCTTACGGGGGCTAAATACCAGGGGCCTCGGCCTCAGAAAGATGGAGGAGTTAACAGTCACATGAAGAATGCTCTGGGAAACAGCCCAAAGTGCCAGTCCAAACAAACACAGAGTGTGATGGTCACCTGGTTAGGGTCACCTGGTTAGGGTCTAGGAAAATATGAGGACTCTCCTCTCTGGCCTTTAATCCTCCTCTCCTAGACCAATTTTTTAAAATCCTGTTTTCCCTGTCCTGATCTTCACTTAAGGCATGTCATACTTTAAAAAACATCTAGAATAACCTTATGGTTAGAAAGAAACAGGAATGCAATCTAAGGAGGAACTAAAAGCCCCAATCTCTGCCTTATCACAGTTTCAAACTTGCAGTTTGTTTTTTGTTGTTTGTTTGTTCTGGGGTTCTTTTGTTTTGTTTATTTTCTCCATTGACACTACCTTGATTAGATAAATGTGGTAGCACTGTGTTATTCCCTTGTTAAGAAGCCAGTAGACACCCATGTAGGATTCTACCCCCTGGAACTTAATAGATGTTTGTTGAACAAATGAGCGCTCTTTGCCTGCATTTTTTACTTTTATTCATTTCCAGGGTTCTTAGATTTTCGTTTTACATCTTGTTGTTATTGTTGTTTTTCAGTAATTAGGAGTTGAACCCAGGGCCTCACACATACTTTGCAAGTGCATCCCCTAGCCCATTTTTAAATTTAATTTTATTTTTTTTATCTTGAGACAGTGTCTTGCTAAATTACCCAGGTTGCCTCTGGTCTCAAACCTGTGATCTTCCTGCCTCCACCTCCAGTTGTTAGGTGCTCTCTAGTGGAGTCTGCTCATAGCAACCCTCAATAGGTTGTTTTTGGGATTGCCAGGTCCTTCTCCCATTCCACCTACAGCGTTGTTGGGATTATAGGTGTGAGCCACTGCACCAGGCTCTTTTTTATCTTTATCTAGTGCCACAGCCTATTTAAATCCTGCTGTTCTTATAACTGACAACTTACCTTTATTGGCCTTTTCTATCAATTTCTTTTACCTTAGCACCTGAAGTTACTATATTTCTTAGGGCAGCAATCTCCAGCCTTTTTGGCACCAGGGACCTGTGCGAAACAGATGAGGCTTTGCCAGCTGGCCAGGCACCGCTCACCTCCTGCTATGCAGCCTGGTGGGCAGCTGGGGATTAGGGGCCCCTGCCTTGAGTACCAAGGATAAATTCCTCCACCTAGAAATGGAGCTGTGACCTAGACTGGCTGTGAGGACCAACAGATACAATGCACACAAAGTACTCAGCACAATGCCTGGTTTACAGTAGGTGTTCAAAATGTAATAGCTAAAATCAACAAGGGTTGGGATTTAGCTCAGTTGGTAGAGCATTGCGCTGCAGTCTCTGAGGTCTTGAGTTCAATTCCCAGCACTGCAAAAATGGGAGAAGGGCCTAGCAATCCACTCCCAAGGCAATCCTGATACAGTCGCCATTGAAAACCCTATGAGGGTCACTGAGTCGGATACCAACTCGACGGCACCTAACAACAACAAAATCAACAAACCAAAAACCTAGACAGGAGCCACTAGTTCAGTTCACTAGTTTACTAGTAAACTAGTACTAGTTTAATGTAGACAAAAATCTGTGTGTAAGGTACAGAAATAATTATTTTAAAAGGATAAAGAGTAAGATGTGACTTAAAAAGGAACTAGGCTACCTAACTTGAGGAGGTCACTCGAGGTATATCTGTCCCTTTTTACAGAGGTTGTCCAAATCACAGCACCATCTCCCTCCCACATGCGTAAGCCCACGTTCACAAGGAGATCTAGCGAAAACCTCTGAAGCATTTTTCCCTGCGGGTCTGCCTTTGCTGCCATCTTCTCCAATGATCTTGGAGATATAACTCTGTTGGGAAAGTGGACTTCAGGGTAATTACTGACCGACAGGAACACAAACCTCAGCCCCATGCTAAACCCTAACCCTATAAACTGACCATTACTATGTTGAAAATCTTATGCCAAATCAAATACATCATTTTTGAATACAGAAATGCTTTTAGAGTATTGCCAAATCCTAATTCAGTGTAACTGCCAACATGCCAAATATCTCCAGCCTCTCATTTGTTGGACGGCTGCTCCACACTCTGAGGACCAGGGTTCGATCCCCAGCACTGTAGAATTGGGAGTGGCAATCCATTCCTGAAGCAATCTTGAAACAATCAGCCATGGAATACCCTAAAAGGATCACTATGAGTCTGACCCAACTACCCAGCACCTAACAACAACAACAACTTACCGATAGAAAATCTTTCTCCAATTAAATTTGGTTTAGTTAGAAAAAAATAAAATGATTACACATCATAGATACGTCTAAATTTGTTTCCTTATACTTTTTAAAAATAAATTTAGAACCTAACAGACTCACCTGTGTGCTTCAATCCTTTCCTCCTCATTTTTCTCATTCAAGTTACTCTCTTTGTGGTGAAAGAATCAAACTGAACAACGAATGAGTTTAGTTTCCTCATTTGGAGCCCAACCTCTATCTTCTTTCTGGTTTCAGGACTCCAAGAATTCCTCAGTACACTACAAGGATGACCTTGCAGGTTCAGATCAGGAATCTCAGGCACAAGGTAAGGTTAGATAAATAGGAAAGACACTAATGAGGAAGCCAATGACCATAAGCATAGCAACAGCAGGTCTACAAACTGCAATAAAAAGGGGCTTAAAATTTTCATCGCCAGCATTCAATCACCTGTGAGCTGTGTTCACGGGCATTCTCTGGCGGGGATGTTGTCCCCTGTTGATACTTTCCACACCTTTCACTGCATGGCAAAACAAGAGAGTGAGTCATCATGACCACCCTCAGTCTTGTACTCCTGTTTGGCCAATGCCATAGTCCAACTCTCGACTCATGGCAGGCTTCTAATGAGAGTCCCAGCCGTTCTTAGCCATTCTTACCCCAGAGTATCTACATTTGCAGCAAGAACCTGGCCCTTAGCCTTGGACTGACACAGGTTGGATCCTGAATCAATCCTTGTTGTGCTGATGACTTCAGAGACTCTGAGTCCATCTCACTGATAAAACTGGAATAGTAATACCAACTATATGAGAGGTTGGTGGATGCTATGCAGTCTTGCACGTTTAGGTGCTCAAAAGGAAAAGCTTTTTTGGGGGGGGGGCACATTTTGGGACTTGTCTTCATCATGAGCTCACAACAAAGATACAGAAGAGATTGTACTACAGTATAACTATGCCTTTTTTTTTTTCTCTCAGTACTTAGGGGTTGAAGCCAAGCCCTTGCCCATACTTTCCAAGTGCTCTACCAATGAGCTGCACCTTCAGGTCATTTTTTATTTTTTTATCTTGAGACAGGGTCTGGCTAAATTCTGCAGGCTGCCTCTGGCCTCGAACTTGTGATCTGGAGTGGCTGAGAGTATAGGTGTGTGCCACTGTGCCAAGCAGTAATTATATCTTTTTAATATCCAATTAACTTCTTTCTTTTGCTTCTAAAATATATTACTTGATAAGACAATGTATCACTAAATCAGAGAATTTTGTCTGAGAAGAAATTGGAGTTTTATGATTGTGGTCATAAATGATGCACTATAACAAGCAACACATGGAAACAGCCTAGGTGCCTATCAACGGGTAAATAAGAAAACAATGTGGCACAAATACACAGTAGGGGATGGGGTTAGCTCAGTTGGTAGAGTGCTTACTCTGTGCTCCCTGACGCCCTGAGTTCAATCCTCAGCACTGCATATAAGCTGGAGAAGGACCTAGAAGCCCACTTCCAATCCAATCCCGAAATAATCTGCCCATTGAAAACCCTATGAATAGCAGAGAAGCACTGACATAGTGCCAGGGATGGCACAGTGTCAGGGAGTGTTTCATTCTGTTGTATATAGGGTCACTATGAGCCAGATGCAACTCAACAACACCTAACGATAACAACAATACACAATGGAGTTTTATTCGGCCATAAAGAAGAATGAAAATATGTTGTTTGTAGGAAAATGGATGGAACTGGAAATCATCATTGTAGGGTAAAATAAGTCAATCTCACAAAGACAAGTATTGTATGCTTTTTCTCATATGTGGAATCTTGCGGGGAAAGACATGAAAATAAAATGGAGACTATTAGGGATGAGGGGCTGGGATTTAGCTCAGTTGGTCATGTTGCACTGCACTCTCCGAGAACCCAGGTTCAATCCCCAGCACTGCAAAAACAGGAGAAGGAAGTGGCAATCTACTCCTGAAGCAATCCCGAAACAATCAGCCATTGAAAGCCCTATTAGGGTCACTGTGATTCGAATGAACTCGAAGGCACCTAATAACAAGCAACATTAGGGATGAGGAATGGGAAAACGCAGGGAGTGAGAAAAGGTTACAGAGGGAGTGAATATCTCCAAAGTACATTATGTGAACATATGGAAATGTCATAATGAAACCCCTTTATACAATTAGTATACACTAATTTAAAAAAAAAAAACAAACACACAAAAAGCACCATACGCTCTGCTTGCCCACTGGGTACCTGGTTACTATGGAAAAGCTGTTATGGAGGGTTAAATTGTTTGTCATCCCTAAGATTTATCCCAAACACTCTGGTTTCAAAAATATCACTTAGCAATGTTTCATGTATCAGTCAGTCAGGCTCAGTTTGCACACACTAAGGACTGATCACCTTCCAGACCGTTCTTAGAGCTTAAGCAGCTACAAGGGAACTATAAGTTCAGTTCTTGTTCTCAAATACCTTTCTCTCACTGGTATCAGGTAAGCATAATAAAATAACTAAACAACACACAACAGAGTTTGATGAAGAGACAAAATTAACGGCCTGGGCACTGTAGGACTTCTAACTTCTTGCCCATCCAGATTTACTCTGCACCCTTTCCCACCACCACGTCATATCCCTGGAGGCTGATCCACACAGACCAGGCTCACTTACCCTCCAGTACCAATTCAGCCAGTGGAGGCACAGGGTAGAAGAGGAGTAGAGAAACGTCAGGGTGTTTCTCCCCCAGGTTCCCTCCTTTAAGGTGACAGCAGGAGGACTATAGCTCTTCAACAAAGGCTCCTGCCAAGGGCCTTCTCCATATAAGTATTTTCTCCAGGTTCTTGCCAGTACTTTTCATCACTTCCTTGGTATCCCTAGACTTCATAATCCCTTCACCTAGCTCCTATCAATTATGCTGCTTGGGTACACATCTGTTTCCTATTGAGAATCTGGGGCTAAGAGTATCTGGGGCTAAGAATCTGGGGCTTAGCAGTAGAGTGCTTGCATAGCATGTGTAATGGCCCTGGGTTCGATCCCCAGCACTAGAAAAAGAGAATCTGACTGATGTAGCTACTTCTCCTCACACTCCCACTCCCCCCAAAACATAAAGTGTCTCCAGAATCAGGAGTTTCTGTCAAAACAACCTCACAACTGTGATGGATGGGGCACCTTAATTGCAGGTTGTTTCTCCAGCGCTCTTAGAACAAATACCTAAAGAGCCCTCACACTGTCAGCACTGTGCTAGACACCAGGCACCCCAGAGTTCACTCTCCTGAGGAAAGATGGAGAATACATAAGTAAACATATACATAAGGTAATTCCAGACAATGCTAAGCACTGGGCAGTAAATAAGGCAATGGGATTGGTCAGTGAAGGCAGCTGTGAGATGTCTGTCCTCTGAACTGAATGGAGGTGTTGGCGAGGAGAGAGAGTTCAGTCTAGGCAGGAAGAAGAGCCAATGTCCTATGGCAGCAACAAGTTGTTTGATTTGATTTTAATTCCAAGAACAAGAGTGTGAAAGCTGGAATCTGGGGGTGGAGGTGGAAGCGCTGAGGTTGGAGAGGTGAATACCCGTCACAAGATGAATGAAGCACCTCGTGAGGCATGGTGAGGAGTGCGGGTTTTATTCTAAATAAAAGGAAATCTCAATGGAGGGTGTTAAGCTTTGCAGGGGATATTTGTGAAGATGAGTTAGCAAGCACCCATAGACAGAGTCTGGTTTCTTGGAGGCTGATTTCTTTTGGATTGGTACAATCTGCCTGTGACGGGACAGGATAAAAAGATGGGGGAGGGAGAAAGATTACACTGTCCCTTCTTCAGAAGGCAGTTCATAAGCCACTGACAGAAAGTACCTGAAAAGAGAATTCATGGAGCATTCAGTGCACGCACGCATGACGGAGGGGAGCTGACGTGGGTGGCATCAGCCCTGCAGGAGGGAAGAGAAGGCAGGAACAGAAGTGACTGTGGCTAGAGCAGCGGCAGAGCTCATGGACCCAGCTCCTGCTCCCGCACTCCAGCCACACAGAGCGAAAGGACTATCTGCTTGCTTCAAACGTACCATATCCAATGCTGATCTCATTACCTTTCCCCAAACCTGCTTCCTCCCCTTTGGGCCCATCTTAGCAAGTGGATCCCGATCCCCCAAGTCACCCTGCCATCCCAGATGTCCCACTCCTGCTTGATTGCTCCCTTCGCCTCAGCAGTCCCTGAGACCTCTGAGTCCACTCCCAGACCTATTTTGAATCTCGGGGTCTCATCTCCCTCTTTCTCCCAGCTGCCATCATCTTAGTTCAGGCTCCTGGATTTTCAATAGCTTCCTAACAGCTTCCACCTCAATTGGAGTCCTCATTGCCAGCGATCCTTCCAAAACTGGGCTGTGATGTGCCACTAACTACTAAGTAGTTAGTAAAGCATACTGTGATCCGCTCCCTCCCACTCTCCAGTCTGATGTCTCTGTCCCAACTCCATTGTAACTCCAGCTTTCACACAGACCTTTGACATTTCCTGAACACATTGTCTGGCTCTGGGTTGCTTTACGTATCTACACTGGGCTCTCTACCTGCTTCAACCTCATGCTCTACTCTCAGTATCTACTCATTTATCAAAACAATTTCACTCTCACTTCCTCTTTGAAGTGTTCTAGTCACTTCCCTGGTAGAATTGTCTCCTTTCTGCCCCTGACCACACTGAACTGTACTCTCTCCCAACTTCTATCAGTGTACCTGTGACATTTTATTGCGTTTACTGAAAAACTCTTTCTCCCTCTTAGTTAGTAAGCTTCTTGAAGGAAGGAATTTAATTATTCATGCTTTGCACGCATGCTTTTATTATTACGATTTGTATTCCAAGCACCTACTAGAGAGCCTAGCACATAATAAATGCTCAATAACACACTCACATATTGAACTGAGTAGATTATATAATCGATGCCAAGTTCAGAAAAGACAAAGTAAAAGAAGATAAAGTTCACAATTAAAGGCTAGTTGCAGAATGATGGCAAAGAATGAGAAAGGAGAAAAAGAGAATAAAGCAAGATCAAGGCGGATCATTAGGATTAGCAGCAAGGAAAGCAAGTGCAAGTAATTTTAATACTAAACACAATTTACAAATGAATGGCAGCTCTGACACAGCCCTCCCAGAAACACAGTAAGATGGCAGAAAGAGCTTTGAGGATAATGCTGGATACTTTATAATGCCAATAATAATGACAATAGGGTTGGGGGTAGTGCTGGCCTAGCATGCAAGAGGCCCTGAGTTCAATCCCCATCACCACAAATACAAACAACTGCAGCAACAACAAGAACAACAAGAAAAAAACCCTATATAATTAGTATTTTTACATGCATTCTGTTTTAATCCTCACCCTAATACTATAAGGTAGGGACTATTACTGTACCATTTCATAAACAAGGAAATTAAAGCTTGCCAAATTTAAAATGTTAGTCTGAGGTCACAGAACTAGAAAACAGAAGGTCTGGGATTTAAGTCCAGGTCTGCCTGACTCCAAAATCTGAACTTTTATCCATAAGTACCATGAGGCTTCTAGCATAAAATGTCTACATGCATTATAGAGTTACTTTACAATCAAGCCACACTGTGAATGACTCTCTTAATGAGTTGTTCAAATTTTCAAAGTTTAGAATGTGAGGTTCCCTCTGGTAAGTAGAATACAGGACTGGGGATGTGGCTCAGTGGTAGAATGCTTGCCTAGCATATACAAGGCTCTGGATTCAAATCCTAGTATGGCAAAACAAAACAATATTTTATCTGGCCAGGAACTGTGGTACACACATGTACTCCCAGCAACTAGGGAAGCTGAAGCAGAAAGATCATAATTTGAGGCCAGAGGTAGCCTGTGCAACTTACTGAGACTGTATCTCAAAATAAAAAATATAATAGGAGCTAAGGGTGCAGCTCAATGGAAGAGCACTTACATAGCATGCATAACACCCTTGGTTCAGTCCCCCAGTACTGGAAAAAAAAAGAAGAAGAAGAAGAAGAGGAAGTAAAAACATTGAGTTTTGCTTTCAAAAATGTATCAAGACCACCTGCAGCCAGGTGTGGGAATATGCACCTGTAATCCTAGCACTTGGGAAGCTGAGGCAGGAGGATTGATGTGAGTTTTAAGTCAGCCTGGGCTACATAGAGAGTTCCAGGGCAGCCAGGCTACAGAGCAAGACCCTGTCTCAAAAAAACAAAAACAAAAACACAAACACAGACACGTCCACACATACACAGACACACACACAGACAGACATATACACACACAGGACTGGGAAGGTTTTTTTTAAATAACAGAATTATTAATTATATTTTATGGTTTGCTGTGAAATAGAATTTGTTAAAATGTAAATCTACTATCAACCCTGGGCTAGTGTTGAGCTCAGTTGGTAGAGTGCTAACTCTACCGGGTTTGATCCCCAGCACTGCAAAAAGGGGAGACGGGGCAGTCCACTCACAAAACAGTCCCGAAACAATCAACCATTGAAAACTCTCTGAGGGTTGATATGAGTCAAACACGACTCAATGGCACCTAAAAACAACAACTATCAATCCATCTGGGTTCATTTTTGCTCATGCTTTAAACTGAGCTCATTATGATGTTCTTTACAAGGTAAGCTGGTGAAAACCTTGTGAACCATGACATGGAACCTTCTGCTCCAACCCAACAGACCAGGGCTACCCATCAGGAATGTAATGGTTTTAAATTTTCTAGTAGCTACAGTTAAAACCCTGCAGCTGTAGCCCTGTGGCATCTGATCCCATCAGATCTCGGAAGCTAAGCAGGGTTAGGCTTGGTTAGTACCCGGATGGGAGACCGCCTGGGAACACCAGAAGCTGTAGGCTTGGGAGAAGGACCTGGCAACTCCCTCCCAAAAATCAATCTGCCATGGAAAACCCTATGAACAGCAGAGAAGCACTAACAATAGTGTTTCCCCTGTTGTACAGAGGGTCGCTATGAGTCAGATACTGACTTGACGGCACCTAACAACAACAACAACAGTTAAAAAGCATGGAACAGGGCTGACAGCTTTAATAATATATTTTATTCAACCCAAGATATCTAAAACGTTTTCAACATGCAATCGATATGAAATAATATTAAATTATTAACAAGATCTTTTACATTCTTTCCTTGCTATGTCTTTAAAATGTGGTGTGTATTTTATACTCACAGCACATCTCAATGTGGCAGTGAATTTTCATCAGCAATACTTGCTCTGAGCTGGCACTGTGGTGCACACCTGTAATCCCAGTATCTTGGGAAACTGGGGCAGGAACATCAGAAGTTCCAGTCCAGAGGCAGCCTGCTCAATTTAGTAAGACCCTGTTTCAAAATTTAAAAGGGGGCTTGGGGATGCAGCTTAGTGATAGAGCACTTGTATAGTAAGTGCAAGGCCCTGGGTTCAACCTTTCAGTACTGGGAGAAAAAACAACAACAACAAAAAAACACTTGATCTATATTATATGAAATTTACAGCTAAAAATATAGAAAACACACACACACAGAGACACACAGACACACACACACACGCACAGAACGTACTTATCAGCTTCCCAATAAAGTTGTGTTTAACAAAAAATACCTTACACTACTTCAGTTTTTAAGTTTACATTAAGTATAATTTAAAATCAGCCCAGTTGCACTAGCCACGTTTCAATAATCACAATGACTAGTGGCTAGTATCTTGGATGGTGGAACAATAGACCACGGGTTTTTTCCACACGCTAAAAATGAAACGATCAGAAAGCTGAATAGTAGTGAATAATGTGAAGTGACTGTTCCCTGTTTACAGAGATGAATTGACTGCACTTTCATTAAAGTTTCAACCTATAGTTGAAAACTGATAGAGAAAATGACTCTGGGGGACACTATTAATTCATTACTTTCCTTTTCTAACAGTTTTTACTTGGTGTCATTAAATGAATACCCAGTCCATGTGACTAGACTACTTAAAGATTTTTATCCCAACAAATCCTTGTTTGCAAAATCAAGAAAACTAAGAGGATTAGGTGTTTCCATGTTAGTTAAACTAGGAAAATAGTTTCTCTAGTTTATTTTAAATCATAGTCGTGCATGGGGTGCGGGAAGGGGGGATAGGTACAAAAAGGAATTTGTGTGCCAAAAGAAAAAGAAACAGGGAAAATAGTATCAAGTTCCTTTGAGCTTAAATCTTATGTGTGCTTTTCATATCAGAGATCCAGAACAGGGCTGCAATCACTATGAACTATGACTTTTATTGCAGAAGAAAGCAACTAAATTACCCCATATATATTTGTAATTGTTTCATTAGGTTCTAATAAACTAACTTTTAAAGGTCTTGTGTAAAGAAAAAGTACATTCATTGCAAATGCCTATTATTACCTTGTCTCATATGGCAGTCATGCTTAACCAGAGTAACCACAATGGTGGTGCTTCTCAAGGTAAAACCTGTCTTAGCGCCCACACTTCAGAACAAAATCAAAGCAAACTCAGGCACCTCCGTAAGACAGAGGTGTTTCAGCACATGATCAAGCAAGGTCATTAACCATGCTCCTACAAGCACTGAGAGGTCATCCATCAAGCATAAAACAGGGAACAGAGACCTTTGGGGTAGATATAGAGGAAGACTACTCGTTCTCCATGTCCAACATCAAACATAATACCTAGCAAATAGTAGGCACTCTAGAAATACATGTTGAATGAGTGAATGAATGAATGAACAGAGGCACACTAGGTATTCTTTGTTAGGGTGGAAGGTGGTAAGGAGGATAGCATTCTTTTATCTCTTCCCACACCACCCACAGCCCTGTCCTTTAGCCTCTTCTCTCCACTCCTTGCTCCTTCCCTAAAGTGCACCTGACTTGTTAAAGCCACCCAGCAAGTGTTCATTAGATGCCCAGCACTCTGCCAAATGCATGAGAGAGTTAACTCCCATTTCTTAGAGAGCTAATGTGTTAGGGAGATGTCATAAATACCTCCTCCCTCTGCTTGGCGGTATGTGTTGAATATAGAATAGCTGCATTATATTCTAAAAAGCTCCTCCTATTGACCTTCAAAGAAGCCCATCCAGTTGGGACAGTGCTAAGTGTCTCCCTGAAAGAATAAGATGATTAATAATGTACACACCCTGGAAAGACATGATCCTGAAACCAGAAAGAGCATCTGGAAGGTGAGATTTTGACGACCACAAACAGAGCCTCCTGTTATTTGGGGCTTCCTCCTGGGTGTGGAGCTGGACTTTGTGGAAAGCAGGCACGTTGAAGAGTGCTCCTGGATCGTTGGAGGCTAACAGCATCCTCCTTTACATGGAAAAGAGAGGGACAGACTGAGAGTAGAGGCCCAAGTATAAGCAAAGATGAGAAAGCCTCATCTTGTTAGCCAGAGTATGTATCTGCATGTCATACTCAGTGTTCATACTCAGCAGCACCGCTGAGAACAAGCAGGGGAGCAATGGCAACTGGGAGAGCCATCCAAGGACAAGATGGCCCCTGGAAACAAGAATCAATGCTAGGCCAGCACCCCACTGGTGATGGGCAGACCAGGCACCCCACTGGTGACTGTCTCTGCGCTGCTGACTTTTATTAAGGTTGTTTCCTGGGTTTGCTTACAGAAGGCAGCATGTACACACACATACAAAGTGCACACACACGTGCACACACAGCAGGTAACTACAAGATGGTGGGATGATGGGGCAAACAGAGAAATCAGAATGACTGTGTGCAAGCTTGCTGTTGTTGTTATTAAGTGCCATTGAGTCGTGTCTGACTCATGGCGACCCTCATAGGGTTTTCAATGGCCATTGCCTTGAGAGTGGTTTGCCACATTCCTCTTCCTTTTTTGCAGTGTTGGGGATCGAACCTGGGACCTCAGAGACGGTAGAGTGGTGCTCTACCAGTTGAGCTAAATCCCAGCCCATGTGCAAGCAGGAGGTAAATATTTTAGATAGTCCTGTGACCTTGTGCATATCACATGACTTCCTTGGGTCCTTAATGTCTTCATCTATCAAACGAGGGATCTGGAGTGGACATTAGCAAAGGGAATTTCTTAATCTGCCATCAGTTACCAAGATAAATACTCAAATATGTGATATGGACTAACTTCTAGATGCATTAAGAAAAGAGGATTCTCCCTGTGGGGGTGGCTAGAAAGGACTTTGTGGAAGCGTTAGGTCTTGAATTGGAACTGTGGGTAAAAATTTAGGCATCTATGGACAAGCAGATGAAAAGGGGAAGAAGAGTCAGAACAAAGACTCAGAGGCTAGGATTTGGGAGTACAGGTGGTGTGTTTGGGGGAAACCCTTATTGCCGAGTTGGGAGGGTGCAGCTGGGTTGGTGGGAACTAAGGAGCTGGGGCTGAGACCCAGGGACACAGTGTGCCCAAGGATGAAATATGGGGCAGGGATAGTGCATCAACACTAAGGAAGATACCAGAAGGAGCTGACTTCTCTCAACTTTCGCTATGCTTCCAAACACCTATCCAATAAGCATTAAGCACTACATGTCATCTAACAACAACAACACGTCAGGCACTAGATGCCAGAGACAAGTAAGGGGGAAGGGGACACATAGACACAGAGTAACAAGACACTGTAAACATGTTACTGTTGTTAGGTGCCATCGAGTCAGTGTCCAACTCATAGAGACCCTACGTACAACAGATAGAACACTATCAGTGCTTCTCTGCTATTCATAGGGTTTTCAATGGCTGATTGGTTTTGGGGGGGAATGGGTTGCCAGGTCTTTTTCCCAAGCCTACAGCACCTGGTGTTCCCAGGCAGTCTCCCGACCAAGTATTAACCAGGCCAGACCCTACTTAGCTTCCGAGATCTGACAGGATCAGATGCTATCACTGCATCCTTTCCCTTCACTTCTTTAAGTACTTTTCCCCTCCAGGCATATTTTAGAATTTAGCTTGATTTCTACAAATGACAAATGGAAGGGATGGGATGGAGCATTCTCAGCCCCTATACTTAAGACTGAAAGACCGCCGGGCGCGGTGACGCCTGTAATCCCAGTGGTTTGGGAGGCAGAGGCAGGAGGATCGCAAGTTCGAGACCAGAGGCAGTCTGCGTAACTTAGTGAGACCCTGTCTCAAATAAAACTAAAAAAATGGGCTGAGGGCGCAGCTCAGTGGTCCAGCACTTGCAGAGCATGCAGGCGTGAGGCCCTGGGTTCAACCCCCAGCACTGCAAAAAAAAAAAGACTGAAAGACCTTCCAGCACTTTTCCTTACTTTCTTTGACTGTACAATAGGCATGACACCTTTTATAGGTGAAAATTAAATGAGATGAGGGGAGATATGGACCCTAATTAGGACTGCTAATTAAATTAAGACAATGCCTTGAGTGATATTGCATACATCTACGCTGTTGTATTTGTCAGCGACTCGCCAGAACCTCTCCATTGCCTCACCAGTTCACGCGGCATAGTTGTGTCAGGTGGGAAGGGAACCCAGCGTCTGCCCCACTGAGCTCCCGCTGCTTGCAGGGGTGTGGAAAGTTCTCCAGGACCTGCATTTGAGAATTTGCAACTCCAAGCCCAGTGGCACAAAGCCAACACAAAGCCACAAGGTGTACTGGAGAGTAGCCAAGGAGACTTGCCAGATAAAACAGAGGACGCCCGGATAAATCTGAATTTCAGATAAACAGCCAATAATTTTCATTGGCTAAATAGGGCAACCTATAGGGAAACTCAAGGTTGCCTCCAGGGTCCATCCAGCAGGCTTTATCGAGGAACATTCCAGCTTCCCTGAGGTTTCCTCATTTAAAATTCAGTGCTTCTCCACCAACTATATTACTTCTGGGGCTGTTTCTCTTTCGAGATTCAAAGTGCCACAACTAAATATTCAGAGGGGAATAAATAACAAAACCTGGAAGTCCTTACATATGTCTAACTCAAACTGAATCTTTTCCCCCAAGGAGACTATCACAGGAAGAAGTGTTGGAGTGGAGGAGGAAGGTACAACACTCCTCAAAAACACTAATGTACAGAAAACATAAGTGATTTTGTTTCTGAAATTCACATAGAAAGTCAAGGGATGAGAGCCCAGAAGCTTCCAAAGTGTGGTGATCGTTAGACTCTGATCAAGAATTGACAAATTTATTTTTGCCACAACTCTGAACATTCTCTTTGATGCCCATCAGAGTCTTGTAGTCTTGTGATAGACTCCAAAGAAAGATCCTGAATGTACTGGCCCAAGAGAGGAGACTGCATCATGAGTTTGTAAAAAGAGCGGGAAGGATATGACCCAGTTATACCACTATTGGGAATATACCCAAAGGGAAACGAGTCATCATACCAGACACCTGCATCTCCATATTCAATGCAGCACTTTTTACAATAGGATATGGAATCAACCACGTGCCCATCAATGGAAGAATAGATTAAAAAGATTACGGTATAGCCGGGCACAGTGGCACATGCCTGTAATCCCAGCAACTCCGCAGGCAGAGGCAGGAGGATCACA
The DNA here is from genome assembly GCA_007922755.1 of Pedetes capensis. Taxonomy (NCBI): domain Eukaryota; kingdom Metazoa; phylum Chordata; class Mammalia; order Rodentia; family Pedetidae; genus Pedetes; species Pedetes capensis. The sequence goes on along the minus strand of VMDO01002716.1, from coordinate 35,746 downwards.
AGTTCAAGACCAGAGGCAGTCTGTATAACTGGTGACACCCTGTCTCAAAAAAGTAAAAAAAAATGGGCTAAGGGTACAGCTCAGTGGTCCAGCACTTGCAGAGCATGCAAGCACGAGGCCCTGGGTTCAATCCCTAGTACTGCAAATAAATAAATAAATAAATACATAAATAAATAAATAAATAAAAATTTTAAGATTGTGGTACATATACAAAATGGAATACTACTCAGCAATTTAAATAAATGAAATAATGTCATTTACAGCAACATGGATGAAATCAGAGAACATCATCTTAAGCGAACAAACACAAGCCCAAAAAGAGAACTACCATATGTTCTCACCCACATGTGGGTGTTAAGTCACATTTAAAGGAAGGAAAAAAATTCTATACATAAATTGAAATATAAAAAATGCACAATTAAACTTAGCACAGAAGGGACAATTTAAGGTGTGGAAAGAAGGAGGGAGGGATCTAGCAGAGTGAGGAGAAGATTGAAGAAGATGGGATGAGGAGGAGGGTCAATAGGGAGGGATGAAGGGGAGAAGTCAATCTCAATGTAAACAGCACAACTCCATGAGTATGTTGGAAAAACGGGGGAAGACAACCCAAATAAGTATCAGAGCTTAACTTCAAACTAGCCATAAGGCTCCATAAACTTTGTGGGTCAATGAACGTGTTGCTAGAAGTAATGTAAAGGACGCATAATGGAAAAAGCCACTGCTGTATTACTCTGTATCCCATCATCATTTACTAATAAAGGGAGAAAAGAAAAGAGTGGGCAGGGCTAGCGGGCAATAAGGAGCAAGAATGGAGCATTGTAGACTCTCATGGGCATCGGGGGGACCCTGTCACACTTTGACGGCAGTTGCATTGGCATTTTGGCTGACGTGTTTAGTGCTGTGTCCTTTTAATACCTTCTGGGGCGCCATCAAAAATTTCTACTACAGATAGTCCCCAACTTGTGATAGTTTGACTTGGGTTTTTTGACTTCACAACGGTATGAAAGTGTAACCATCCAACCATTCTGCTTTTCACTCTCGGGGAGGTACTCAATGAGTTCTATGAGACATTCAACACTTTATTATAAAACAAGCTTTACGTTAAATGATTTTCCCAACTGCAGGCTAACGTTAGTGTCCTTAGCATGTTTAAGGTAGGTGGGGCTAAGCTGTGATGTTCAGTAGGACAGGGGTACTAGGTGCATTTTTTGACTTAGGATATTTTAAACTGATGATGGGTTTATCAGCAATGCCATTGTAAGCCAGAAAGCATCTGTATTTGATTGGCACTTGCTTAGATCTGAAAGGAAGGAAGATCAAGGCTTAGCAGCCACTAGGTTTCTTTTTGAGGTGATAAAAATGTTCTAAATTGACTGGCAAGATAATTGTTTAAATGTCCCAAAACTGACTGGGGTGATGGTTACACATATCTATGAATATATTAAAATACAATTCACTGTACACTGTATTTATCTATTTATTGCAGTACTGGGAATAGAACCCAGGGCTTCATACCTGCTAGGCAAGTGTTGTACCACTAAGCTACATCCTAGCCATTGATGGTACACTTTATTTGTTTATTTGGGCTTTTTTGAGACAAGGTCTCACAGAGTAGAGGCCAGTCTTGAACTCACTATGTTGCATAGGATGGCCTCAAACTTGTGTTCATCCTCCTGCCTCAGCCTCCCAACTGCTAGGATTACAGGTATGTGCCACCACATCCAGCTGAAAGGTACACATTAAATGAGTGAATTACATAGATCATGAATAATGTATTAACAAAGCTGCTGTTTAAAAATTCCGAGGTGCCAGTCACCATGGCTCATGCCTGTAATCCCAACAACTTGGGAGGCTGAGGCAGGAGGATGGCAGATTCGAGGGCAGAGGCAGTGTATATAACATAGCAAGACCTGACTCAAAAAATTAAAAAATGGGGTTGGGTTTGCAGTTCAGTGGTAGAGAACTTGTAAAGTATTTACAAGGCCATGGGTTCAACCTCCAAGTACTGCAAAAGAAAAAGAAAAATTCTGAGGCTGGGAATATGGCTCACTGGCAGACCACCCAGCATGCATAGGCCCTGGTTTCAATCTCCAGAACAGCAATAATAATAATAATAATAATTCATAAATACACAAATAAATAAAAATTCTAATATTTAGAAATATGATGAGTCTGTAAGGCAGAGAATGCTGCTCATTAAGATCCTGTGAACAAGGAAGACAATAAGGGAGACAGCACTCGCATTATTTTTTCCTACCTTTAATAAGAATCCTCAATAAGAAAGCTTTCAGTTTCCTCTTAACTCCGCTATTACAATAAACAGCAACACAAATAGTTCCTGACTTTGGCGTCACTAAGGGGTGGGGCTATGAGGGGCTTTTCCCCAAACACTAAGGGTAAAGGAAACAGTCCACACCCAACTAGACCTTAGAGACCAGGTGGGTACGAGAGGCTGCTTTTTTGTAACAAGGCAAATCTAGATTTGTGTGTGCATCTGAAATATCTTTTTAAAACATGAGCAACTATTTTTAAAGATTGGGGGAAAATAATGCAGCCAGGCATGGTAGTACACAGCTGTAGCTGTAGCATGTGGGAGGCAGAAGCAGGAGGATCACGAGTTCAAAACCAGAGGCAGTCTGTGTAATTTTGTGAGACCCTATCTCAAAAAGTAAAAAATGGGCTGGAGGTGCAGCTCAGTGGTTCAGGACTTGCAAAGCATGCAAGCGTGAGGCCCTGGGTTCAACCCCCAGTACCACAGAAATGATTAATTAATTAATTAATTTTAAAAATTAAAAAGGCCAGGCATAATGGCACAGACCTATAATCCTAGTGCTCAGGAGTCTGAGGCAGGAGAATCACAAGTTTAAGGCCAGCCTTGGCTACAGAGCAAAGCCCTGTCAAAATAAAAATAAAAGGGAAAACAAGGAAAAGACAACAGTGCATAGAACAAAGAAAACACATCTTAGGTGCCTCATGTTGCCTGTGAACTGCCCACTTGCCACTTCTAATCCAAAATCATTAAGCGGTCTGCTATATGAATGAACCTTAAGGACATTATACTGAGTGAAATAGGCCAATCACGAAAAGACAAATAGCCAAATAGCATATGATCCCACTTCTATGAGGCACCAGAGTTGTCACATGCAGAGACAGGAAGTGAAATGGCAGTTACCAAAGGCAATAGAATGGGTTTACTGAGCTTCAGTTTGAGAAAATGAAAACATTCTGGAGACAGATGGTAGTGACGGTTGCACAACAATGTAAATGGATTTAACACCACTGAACAGTACAATTATGAATGACTAGGGAGGCTGGGAGTATAGCTCAGTAGTAGAGCACTAGCCTAGCACAAGCACACCTGGGTTCAATCCCCAGCACTGCAAGCAAAACAAAACAAAACAAAACAGATCACCCCTTCAAATGGTTGTTGTTCTTAGGTGCCGTCAAGTTGTGTCCAACTCATAGTGATCCTCACAGGGTTTTCAATGGCGGATTGTTTTGGGACTGCTTCCAGAGTGGATTGCCACATCAGTCTCCCATTTTTGTGGTGCTGGGGATCGAACCAAGGGCCTCAGAAAACACAGAGTAGAACTCTATAAACTGAGCTAAATCCTAGCCCACTTTAAATGGTAGATATCCTGTTATGTATATTTTATCACAATAGGTAAGTAAAAAAATGCAGATTCCTGGGCTTTGTATCCAGAGATTTCTATTCTACAGGTTTGGGATGGGGAGTCCGACTGTTTAAGGGCCCTAGTGTCATTCTGAAGCTCAGAATGGGTTTACTGAGACCCCTGTTCCTTCATGTTCACTCTGAAATGGCATTCTGAACCCTAGTTAGGATCACTAACCTCTGCACCCAATTCAGTGTCAATGAAAACTATTTGAGGCATGTTGTTGTTGTTAGGCCCTCAGAGGGTTTTCAATTGCTGGTTGTTTCAGGATTGCTTTAGGAGTGGATTGCCACGTCCTCTTCCCTCCTATTTTTGTGGTGCTGGAGAGCGAACCTGGGTCCTCAGAGTGTGGAGCAGCACTCCACCAACTGAGCTAAACCCTAACCCCATTTGGGACATACTTTATTATAAAAACATTAAATAATGTTGGCTAGAAATGTAGCTTAGTAGTAAAGTGCTTCTCTAATATGCAAGAGGCCCTAGTTTCAATCCTCAGTATTGCAGAAGAAAGTAAGTAAGTAAGTAAGTAAATAAATAAATAAATGTTTTATTCAGTGAACCAACTTTACAAATGAAAGCACTGAACAATACCTGAGTGAAAGAAGGTCCCATAGGAAGCCATGGCACAAGTACCTGCCACAATGATAAATGTATATCCCTACCAATCCAAGGGAACAGTTTGGAAAAACATTTTTTCTCTCCTGTCCTCTTCCACATACTTCAAATATGAAAGTTTCCACTCTGGCCTCTTTCTTCCGTCAGGACGGCGTAAGAGTAAACAGCCCAAAAGAGAGCATATTCTGCTATAGTCAGGGTTATTTCTCCTGATTTGAAAGTGATAAAAGAGATGAGGGGCGCTGTACAATGTGGTTCTTTCTAGGATGTTTTGTGAGACGGCATGTTCCAGTGTGTTTTCCAGTGTGTTTTACATCTTTGGTGCTGAGATAGCAAATCTGCCTACAGGGACATTGGACTGAGAGAGGAAAAGTCAAGGCCTTATAGTTCGGCAACCTTGCAGAAGGGAGGACAGAGCTCAGGCTGGAAAGCTATCAGTTCATGGTTTCCCATCTTACCAGAAGTACACCAACTGCCAGAGCTACCAAACTCCTGCCTTGCCCAGAGACCTCAAATCTATCTCCACTAACTTCTCTCCCTGTACTTCCCTTTGTAGGTGGTCATACAGAGCAACCTCTGCTCTCTATTCTCCGTGCGCAACCTGATGTATCTCTGCCTTGGTGCCTTGGCTCATTCTGCCCTCAGGCCTAGAATATTCTTGCTCTAAATTTCACTGCTTCCAATCCTTGTTGCTTTTTTTCCCTGCCACCTCCTTGAAGAAGTCCTTCAGGTTGCCTGCCTCCTTTCCACTCCAATACCTTTTCGGTACCTTTTCTGTAACTTTGATCATTCTCTACTTTCATTTTTCATCGTATTTATTATTTCCTACACTTTATTATTTTATTTCACTTACTTAAAAGTGTTTTGAGATTAAAGACTGAGCATGTACTGTATTATTAATCTTTGTATTCTCTCCATTTTGGTAGGCACTACCATGGCCTATGCAACAGCCATTGTCCTTTTCTTTGCTAACAGAACTTCAAGGTCAAAGCCCTTGAATCTTGAGGCTGTGCTATCACCAGCGCTTATCGCTATGCATTCTTCAGCTATCCTTGAAAGATAAAATCATCAGTTGTAATAACTGTCTACATAATTCTGGCTTGGGAAAGAAGAAGTTCTATCCTTACAGAAACAAGGAAGAGGTACTATTACCTTTTTTTTCCCCAAAAGAAATTGAAATATCCTCATTTCTACAGTTTAGATTTAAAAGAACAGTTGCTCAGTTACCTTTTGCTGATCTTTGCTAGTCTATCTGCAGCCAGTGTGGACATAGTCTCTGTGTGTGCAACAAGCCAGAAATCTAAGCCACAGAAGACAAGGAAAATGCAAGGGAACAAAATGTGCCCCATGGGAGGCACAGGCAAAGCCTATTGCTAAACAAGAACTTTTAGGAGGGGGAAGTGACTGCCCTTAGAGCCTTCTTTCTGTCACAGGACAAACGGAATTTGCTGGTTTTGTAGACATGAGGGCAGGGAAAGTGAGAGTAAGAAGAAAAGAAGCTTAGAGCAGAGGAAAAAGATATAATCATTCAGTGGATGGGTGTTTAAGGGGGAAATCAATTATTGTTCCTCTCCTCAGATGAGGTCCACCGTAGCACCCTGGCATCCCATCTCTCCTAAGCTCGGAAGCTAAGCAGGGTGGGCCTGGATAGTTCTTGCATGGGAGACCACCTGGAAGTACCAGGTACTGCAAGCTAGGGAACCTGGCAACCCACTCCCAAAACAAACTGCCATCGAAAACCCTATGAATAGCAGAGAAGCACTGACATAGTCCCAGGCATGGCACAGTGCTGGAGAGTATTTCATTCTATTGTACATAGGGTCACTATGAGTCAGACTCTAACAACCACCACCACCTCAGATAAGCAAAAAGACAGGAGAATTCCTGGGTTTAAAAATAAAGTCTTTCATCTACCTCAGCCTCCTGCTGGCCCAGACCATAGACTCCTTCTTCTCTGGCAGATTATTTACTGTGTATGCCCAAATCCATGCACCAGGAAGAGGTCAGCAAACTTTTTTTGTGTAAATAGTTAAATATTCCAGGCTTTGGGGGCCATACAGTTTCCATCATAACAACTCAAATCAGCTGTGTTATGCAAAAGCAGTCATAAACAGGAAGCTTTTACATTGTGTCCCAATAAAATTTTATTTATAGATGTTAAAATGCGACTTTCATTTAAGTGTCATAAAAGATAGCTCTTCTTGATCTACTTTTTCAACCACTAGGAATACAAAAGCCTATGTGTTACATATAAGGACATATCATAGTATAGGCAAAAAGTACACAGTAAAGGCAAAAAGACATGCATGGGAATAATAACTGCCATATATAGGGTAGTGGTCACCCCCATGAAACTGGGAGAGAGTGGGATAAAGGTTAAGAGGGGCTTCAATCTTTTTTTTTTTTTTTTAGATATTGTCCACAGTGGAGCCCAGGCGGATCTGGCTGTCACTACGTAGCCCAGGCTGGCCTAGAAACTCTCAAACCTCCTGCCTCAGCCTCCCAAGTGCTGGGATTAAGGGATGCACCACTATGCCTGGTTCTCTCTGATGGTTTATTCCTTATGTTAGGCCACAGGGTAGGAGTGTTTGGTGTACTATTTCCTGTACTTTTCAGTAGGTTTTAAATACTTCAATAAAACAATAAAATGAAATTAAAACATTGAGATTTTAGTTTTAAAAAGGGAGCACATGGGTGTATTCAAGTTCAGTTGTTTTTGCAGCAATGAGTACATTAGTAAAGCAGCAAATAAATAAGCAAACAGCACTTGCCCATGAAAAAGCTCTTACTTCAGATTTTGAAGCACTTGAACTATTTGTCTCAGTATCTGAAGCAGAATGGAACAAGGCACCTAGCAAAATGAATTCATATCTCTTATCCAAAGCACATCAATTTTACTTCTGTATATAGTATCTTCCGTTTTCTAAAACAGCACCTTTTTGGTCAACGTACACACCAAGTGCTAGCTTAACTCCAGGAAATGGAATTTTTAAGGCAGGGAGCTACATTAAGTCCCCAACATTCACTTTCTGAAAATTCTTTAGTGTATTATTTCACAGCAGAGCAGTGTGACAAGGATCAAAAGATTAGAAATGATTTTGATTAACTCCTTCTGCTAATATAGGTAGAGGAAAAACCACTGAATTTTGCCTCAATTTCTAATGGAAAATAAAGCACTTGCACAGGAGATTTATCAATGACCAGATTCATAGAACTTGAAAATGCTACTTTAAAGAATCTTTTACAAAAGAATCAAAACAAATGTTTTGTGGGCATGAAAAGCTGAACATGATGTAATAATTAATTAAGCTGTTAACCTCTTTGACACAAGGTATCTACATTCTATATTCCACAGCACCCATCTGTCTTCTATTCTTATGTGTTTTACCTACAAATGAATTACCAGAAAGTCTTTTGTCTTTATGGGACCAAAAAAAATGCTGGCATGGTGGCATATGCCTATAAACCTAACTACTTGGGAGGCTGAGGCAGAAGGACTGAGCCTGAGCTACATAATAAGACTCTGCCTCAAAATAAAGTGAAATGTTTTGTGACAGGATTTTGCTTTGTAGCCGAGGCTGGCCTTAACTCTGGGGATGTTAGCTTAGGGGTAGGGCACTTGCCTAGCATGTAGGAGACCCTGGGTTCAATCCCTAGGACTAGGAAAAAAACAAAAGAGCTGTCCTTGTAGGAGTAATACTAATAGAGCCATCATCCTTAATATTAGCAAATAATTAGAACTGGTAAAAATTTTGTCATATAACTAAAATAATCCTTAGAAAAAGAAATCTCAGGGGGGGGAAGTATATGGGAGGGTAAGGGGGAACCTATATGAACAATGTACATCAAAATGTATATATGGAAATGTCACAATGAAAAGCATGTCAGAATGAATCACATTAAGGTGTACATTAAGAATTTCCAGAAAAAGAAAAAGAAAAAGAAATCTCTAAAGTCAAAATGCTCCCAAATAGTGAAAATAATAAGGTCAGCAAGAGCATTTTCAAACCAAACATGTATTTACCATCCCAGCCAAATGGGGACACATGAGGCTGATCCTTCCTATGGCAAATTAAAAATAGCTGCAGAGCCTGGCACTGCTCCCCTCCACGTGAACCCGAATGGGCTCTAGGACTGCTCTAACCTGGAAGTGACGCTGTTCTCTCTTCTAAGCCCAGACCCAAAAAGGCTGGTAGCTTGGAACATACACTCCCAACTTACCTTTGGATTACCTAGCTGAAATGTAAGAAGTTCAATTACCTGCAGGAGATACCTTACTTAGGGAAAGGCTCTGTGACTGTCCTTGGCCAGGTGCCAGGCATGTGAGTAAAGCCATCTTGGCTCCTCAGGTCAGACTAGCCACAAGTTGAGTGCCATCAGCAGACCCCAGGTGAGGCATGTGTAACAGAAGAATCTCCCAGCTGATCCCTACCCAAATGCCCCCTACATCATGAGATAATAGGCACTCATTGGTTTGGAAAGACCTACTAAAATATGTGTGCAGCAGTACTGCTGTGGCATCTGATCCCATCAGATCTCTGAAGCTAAGCAGGGTTGGACCTGGTTAGTACTTGGATGGAAGACCGCCTGGGAACACCAGGTGCTGTAGGCTTGAGAGAAGGACCTGGAAGCCCACTCCCAAAAACCAATCTGCCATTGAAAAGGCACCTACCCTATGAATAGCAGAGAAGCACTAACAATACTGTTTCACGTATTGAACATAGGGGTTGCTATGAGTCCGACAGTGCCTCGAAAGCACCTCGCAATAACAACAACTAAAATATGGGGTGGTTAGTTGGACACCAAGGGATCATTGGAGCCCTTGACATCATTCTAGAAATTACAGACGAATACAAACTTTGTTTTCCTGGAGAGGCGGCTTTCACATCAAGAGAGATCTTAAATAATATTACTCTCGGGGGCCGAACTTAGCTCCATGGAAGAAAGTTACAAGAAAGAAGATTCTATCTAAATGTAAGAAAGATCTTCCCATTGGATTTTCTGGTCACACCCTAAAGTGTCTCATGGAAATGATGACACATCCATCACTGTAGGAATTCAAGGTGGAAACAGTGAAGCAACACAACTAAGCACTCCAAGTCTGGAGTCATAAAGACCTGAGTTTGGCCAGGCCTGGTGGCACACACCGGTCATCCCAGCACTCGAGAGGCTCAGGAAGGAGGATGGAGAGTTAAGGCCAGCCTCGGCTACAAAGCAAAATCCTGTCACAAAACAAACCACCAAAGACCTGAGTCTGCATCTGTTTTTCTCTAAATAACTGGATGTTTTAAGGCAAATTGCTTAACTTCTCTATTTTTTCTTCTATAAAATAGATATTGATACCAGCAACCTCAGAAAGCTGTACTGAGTGCCTGGCCCATGGGAAGCTCTTGGTGCACATGTTTATCAGACCACAAGTCTCACTAGTGCTGGAGAAGCATGCCTGCACTGGATGGAAATGTCAAGCCAGAAAGCATCTGTGGTTCTGTCCAACTGAAAATGTGCTGGATGACTCCATGACCGCCCATGAAAGCTTGTGTCTGCAGAAAGCTAACTGAGAACTGCCCAAAGGCTTTTCACTTACAACTTAATCAAGTCAATAGCAGCCTCTTTTTGTTAACTTAAGGTCATTTAATTTGTACTTAAGACCCTTAATTATTTAAGCAGAAAAGCAGCAGAAGAACAATGGGTTCAACTTGCATGCCAGGAAAGCTTTGCTTGCTTGTATTTTGGCTTGACACGACTAGTTACAAAGCTTCCATTGTGGTTTTTCATGTAGAACACTTGCCATTCTTCTTTCAGTGACAGGTTCTTTCCACTGCTTTCTGTTTCCCAGCATTGAAAGTCCAAGTACAACTACCAACCCCAGGTGGTCTTGAGTTGCAGTGAGAAGAACAGGACTTAGAGGAAGCATTTCAGTTCAGGCACCAACTAGTCTGGTGACTTTGTTAGTTGTTGTTAGGTGCCATCAAGTCGGATCCAACTCATAGCCACCCTATGTACAACAGAAAGAAACACTCCCTGGCACTGTGTCATGCCCAGCACTATTGTCAGTGCTTCTCTACTATTCATAGGGTTTTCAATGGCTGATTGTTTGGTGAGTGGGCTGTCAGATCCTTCTCCCTAGCCTGCAGCACTCAGTATTCCCAGGCAGTCTCCCATCCAAAGACTAACCAGGCCCAACCCTGCTTAGCTTCTGAGTTCTGACAAAATCGAGGTAGTATGCCAGGGTAGTATGGCTATAGACAGTCTGGTGACTTAGAGCAAATTAAACCTCTCTGAGCCTCAGTTTTATTTATCTGGAAAATAAGGGTAAGAGTGTGCCCTCAGCTGGATGTGGTGCATACAGCAGTGGGGAGGCTGAGGCAGGAGGATCACACATTTGAGGTCAGACTAGGCTACATAATGAGACCCTATCTCAAAAAAAAGAATGAGCCCTCATAGAAATGTTCTACAGGTGAAATATAATAATGACTCCATTTGGCTTGAATGTCATTAAAGAAAAAGCAACTGCTGGTAGTTATTATATTTACAGCTAACACATGGCAGACAAAAAAATCCCAAGACCACCAAGCCAAATGGACAACTGAGAACCTTATATTCACTGATAGTTCTTGTTTATTTTTCATTAAGTTGGCACTTTCATTCTTTCTAGAACAAGGCTTTTTGTTTTATTAATTGCTTTTTTTTCTTCCTATTTTTAAATATAAACTTTTCACTTGAAATTTAACATAGGAAGAGAAAATGCACAGGTTAAGAGGGCACCCCTCAATAAATTTTATGAACTGAACATACTTATGTAACCAGCATCCCAGAAGCCCCATTTGCAGTCACTGCCCACCCAAGGCTCATCACTATCCCGCCTTTTAACACCAGAGATTCATTATGTCTGGTTTTGAACTTCACCTAAAACAGCTGTATTTGTCTGGCTTCTGTCACTGAATATGGTATTTGTGACTTTTGAGTACATTTTGCATGTTAATCATTGTTCATTCTCCCTATTTATAGAATCCCATTGGATGAATATACCAAAACATTTTCATTCATTCTACTGTAGATGGATATCAGTTACTTCTGGCTTGGGGATTTGTGTATATGTATGTGACAGTGAGGGGCTGAACCCAGGGCCTTACAGAGACTTTGCAAGCACTCTTCCATTAAGCTGCACCCTTAGCTTATTTTAATTTTTTTTATCTTTAGACAGCATCTCACTGAATTATACAGGCTGCCTCTGGCATCGAACTTGCAATCCTCCTGCCTCTGTTCCCCTAAATTGCTTAGGATTACAGATGTGGGCCACTACAGCCAGCTTGATTTGGGATTATTTTTAATAGTGATGCTAAGAGCTTTATTAAATTTGTCTTTTGCTAAACATATGTACAAATTCCTGTTGTTTGCATTTCTGGGAGTGGAACCACTGGGTCATGAGGTATATATATTTTCATATTTAGTGGGTCCCCTCTTTGGCACCAAGCATTTTAATCAGTGCTTATTATATAATCATTTTGCTGCCTCCAAGATCTCACTCCTCCATTCGAACTCCACATAAACCACACAAACTCTACTGATCACGTTGCTTGTTCCAAATCATCCTATGTTTTGGGAATGCTGCAATTCGTAACACTTCTCATTGCACCTAAGGTTTTCACATTTGGCCCCAACCAATCATTTATTCATTTAACAAATAATATCCCCAGCCCTAAAGCACCTCATAATCTTAGAGGGACACGCTAAACAAGTAATAGTAATATAGCATGGGACATGCCAGAGCCAACTTCTGCAAGAACTCAGAGTGTCTGAAAAGCCTCAAGAAAAGAGGAATTATTTAAGTTGGTACTAAGAAAGGGCAGATGGAAGCAAGGAAGAATAAACAAAGGAACAATATGTGTAATAAAAAGGTGTGAAGAGGCCACGTTTGGAGGGAGGAGGGAAACACATTTGATGTGACTGTCAAATGGGGTACCAAAGTATAGGAACCAGTTTTGGGTTTGGGGTGTAGACTAAAGTCTTTATTTATTTGTTTGGTTTTGAGATGGGATCTATGGTGTCCAGATCAACCTCCAACTTTTAGGCTCAAGTGATCCTTCTGTGGCAGCCTCATGAGTAGCTGGGACTACGGGCATGGGCCAGCATATATGGCTTAAATAAATGTATTTAAGCAAATGAACATGAGTTGATTCAAGGAAAAATAATTAATAATTAAGTAATGATATAGATGACACACAAGTATGAGGAAATTTAAAATTAGTAGGGAAATGACTGGCAATATGAAAACGGGAAACTAGTGGCATGTGTTACAAGGAGAATATGTGGCCGGATTTGTCTTCTACCAGGATGACCACTAACAACCACTGACAGCAGAAGACATCAGTCTCTGCCTTCATCTGCCACTGTCCAGTAACCCCCCTTGCTCTCTAATCCCATAGCTCGGGTTCATCTTCCCCATCATCCCTGCCTTTGTGGTATAGCTTGGTGGCTAACAGAGGAACTCTGGAGCCAGACTACCTGGAATTAGTCCCTAGTTCTCTACTCACTGGCCAGTAACCTGGGCAAATTGCTTTTCCTCCTTGTGCCTCACATGTCACCTCATATTGTTGTAACGAGGACTAAAAAAGTTAGTATTTGTAGGGGGCCTGAAACATGCCTGGCCTTTGGGAAGTACTGTGCTACATACATATACTACTTACAATGACTGTTATCCACCCTCACTTGTACCTTCCCTTCTATGCCATGAAAACTCTATTTATTCAAAATCCAGCTAAAACCAAATGTGCATTAACTAATGAATGGATGAACAAAAAGGATAGCCATAAAATGGAATAAAGTACTGAGCCATGCTACATGATGGATAAATCTTGAAAACATTCACGCTAAGGGAAATAAATCAGACACAAAATGTCACATGACACAATTCCATTCATATGAAATATTCAGAACAGGCAAATCTATAGAACATAGATTAGTAAGGCAAGCATGGCGGCACAGGCCTGTAGTCCCAGCACTTGAGAGGCTAAGGTTCGAGGATCACGGGATCAAGGTCACCTTGAGCTACATAGTTAAGACCCTTGTTGTTGCTGTTAGGTGCTGTCAAGTCAGGTCTGACTCATGGTGACTCTATGTGCAACAGAACAAAACACTGCCCAACACAGTGCCATGCCCGGCACTATTGTCAGTGCTTCTCTGCTATTCATAGAGTTTTCAAGGCTGGATTGTTTTATTGCCAGGTCCTTTCTCCCTATCCTATAGCACCTGGTAGTCCCATGTGGTCTCCCATCCAAGGACTAACCAGGCTGACCCTGCTTAGCTTTCGAAATCAAGTGGGGATCAGATGCCAGGGTGCTATGGCTGCAGACTACTAATGCCTTATCTCAAAAAAATAAGGGCTAGGGAGACAGCTCACTGGTACAGCACTTGCCTATTGAATATAAGACCCTAAGTTTGATCCCAACACCACCAAAAAAGTAAATGAGTGGTTGTGGGGAGTGGGGGGAATGCAGAGTGATTGCTTAAGTGATGCAGGGTTTCTTTTTGGAGTAATGAAAGTGTTATGGATTAGATAATGGTGATGGTTGTACAACTTTGTGATTATAAAAAAAAAAAACTACTGAATTTCCCACCTTAAAATGATGAATTTACAATAGGTGAATTATAGCTCAAAAAAAAAAAAAAAAAAAAAACCCAGCTAGAAAATCACCACTCTTCCCTGATGTCCTGTCCCCTGGGCTCCCTGTTCCCATCACTTGTCACGTAATATTACAGTGAGCTGCACACAGGTCAACTGTCCCCAGTGAAGCAGGAGCAGCTTGAGAACAGGAAGAGGGTCCTCTTTGTCTCCGTCTTCCCAGAACCCAGCAGAGGGACCAGGGGGATCCAGTACTGGCCCCAGTAAACACGGACTGAAATAATAAGCAGAGTGTCACACTTGAGGGAGGAGCAGGCCAGGAGATAACAGTCATATATCACTTAAGAGTGAGGGTTTGTATGAGAAATGTGTTGATGGCAATGTCGTTGTTGTGCAAATACCACAGAGTGCATCGACACAAACTAAGACAACTACAATATCACTTGTTTTTGTGGTTGTTAGGTGTTATCGAGTTGAGTCTGACTCAAAGCGACTCTCACAGGTTTTTCGATGGCTGACTGTTTCGGATTGCTTCAGGAGTAGATCGCCACGTCTTTCTCCCATTTTTGCGGTGCTTGGGTCCTCAGAGAGTACGGTGTGGCGCTCTACCTACTGAGCTAGACCCCAGGCCCATGACATCACTGTACAATGTAATCTCATGGGACCACAGTCCCACAGGAGGTCTGTCCTTGACCGAAACATTACATGGTACCTGACTATGATTTATTTCTTCACATGTACCGGATCCATATGATTAACACAGGAGCAAAAACCTAATGTCTCTACTCAGGGGCCCAACCCCTGTTGAGTATTAAGACCACGTACAAAACGGCAAAAATCCCTTTCTTTTGCCACTGAGATGAAACAAGCTTAGACCTGGATCACCCCCCCACACCCCCTGCCCCATCAACTAGACTTGTTTGTACAGGGAAAATCTGAGAATCTCAAGTTCAGAGATAGTTGGAGCAATGACTATCTCAAGTCTGATAACAGTGGCCTGCCAAAGCGGTTAGTAAAGCAGCAACAATTCCAAGATGCTGGACCAGAAGCCAAGCTCAAGATGAGTACATGCTGTGAAGTAAATAGAAGTACCAGAGCTCCCTCTGACACAGCACTGTTGAATAAGGCCAGTAAGGACTTTGCTCGGAGTCAGCCTGCTAATCCTGCTATTATCGCCAATTTGGAAAAACAAGATGACAAAACATAAGATCATCTGCAGTGTCTGCCACATGCCTCCCCTTCTCTCCATATACCCACCTTTGCTGGAGAGGCAGGCACAGGTACAGGTAGATTAAATTTTAGGCTCCATGTGAACCAAGCATATGTCCTCGTGGAGCCTCAGTATTCAGCACTGTACAACGGGGCCTGTGAATAGCACAGGGTGATGCAAGAACTAACTGACATGATGCAGGGGTAGTACCACACAGAATTGCAAAATCATTCAAGAAAAGAACTATGCGGAAACATAGGAACATATTACACAAGATGGTCCTTTAAGAAGTAGGAACCTAACTGAGTTTTCCTGCCTTTTTTTAGCTTCCATTTTTGTATACTTTCTATAAAATACTTTGCCCAGGAGATAAAGTCCTTGCGATCTGGTTTCTTCTTGACTTTTTAGCCTCATCTCTCTCTCTGGGTTTCCTAGAAGTCTCCTTAAATGGTAATTCCTGTTTGTTTGTTTGTTTTTAATATCTCTGAATCTCTTTCAAGACTCATTCAAGAATCATCTACAATTCTAGAGCAAAATCACCAGGGTTCAAATCCTAGCTCTGCCCTGACTAGACACTAGACAAATAACTTCTTGTGCCTCAGTCTTCTCATCTATAAATAGGGATAAGAACTGTATATACTTCATAATGTTCTCATACAGATTAAATGAGGTAATCTTTGCAAAGTACTTAGAAGACTAGGCACATAACGTGTGCTATGTAAGTGTTTAGTATATTAAAAGCCTACCTTTGAGGCTTTCCTAGATGTCTCCCTTCTCCCTGCCATGTCTCTTCAGGTTAAACTGCTGCTACTGACACCTATTATAGCATCTAGAATGTTCCATGACACTCATTTTTAATGTTTCAGTCTCTCTGTAATAGGCCACAGCATCGCTAAAACAGGGATCTTTTCTTATTCTAGAAGGTAAATGTAGTCACAAAATAGTTATCAGTGAACCAATGGATGACTAGAAAGCAACACAGAAAGCACAAAAGCACTTTGTTTACATGTCTCACCTAGTCTGTGAACCCCTTTACAAGCCAGAGTGTTTGGTACACATTTTGTATCTCCGGTGGCTGATACAGAACCTGTATCTACGCAATAAATAAATGGCTAGAGTAATTTCTACCAAAAAAGGTCAAAAAATAAAACAAACCCAAAAACCATACAGAATCTTCAAAAGTTTTGGATGGGCATGGTGTTACACACTTGTAACCCCAGCACTTGGGAGGCTGAGGCAGGAGGATCAATGTGAGTTTGAGGCCAGCTTGGTCTACATAGCAAGTTCCAGGCCAGCTTGGGCTATACAGAGAAACGCTGTCTCAAGAGGAAAAAGAGAAAAACAAAACAAAACAAAAAATCAAAAGCAGAGTTTTAGAAGCAAACATGAAAACTTGAAATCATTATTCAAGACATGGGCAAAACCACAGAATATTTTAGATTAACTGAGATAGTCTGTCTATCACATCAAAGATTTCATTGGTAATGTATGCATATAATATACATATAATAGGTAAAATATACATAACATGTATTGCATCTATATATATAAAAAATCAGTAACATACATGAGAAGAGTAACTAACATAATCAAGCTCTGGGTGCTGGACTTGCATACGAGACTCAGGTCTCTTCAGAACTGAAAAATGAAGACTGAGATAGAATAGGATTCAAATGGTAAAAGCATGAAGGAGGCCAGACATGGTGGTGCATAAATGTAATTATAGCACACAGGAGGCTGACACAGAAGGATCATCAGTTTAAGGCGAGCCTGGTCTACACAGTGAGATTGTCTCTTTCAAAAAAAAAAAAGCATGCATGTTCAAGGGTCAAAGTGAAGTTAAATTAGTTACCTATAGAAGCATGAAAGTTAGCTTAGATAAAAGTAAAGACTGCTTTAACAAGAAGTTCCTAGGGGATTTGAATGAACTCACTTAACTCTCTACATGGTATAGGGAGAGTGGAATCTAATAGACTGGAATCTACGGTCCATATCTGACATTCACAGAGCATAGCTAGAAACTCATGAATGACTGTATCCATGACAGATTCTCCAAAGCCTCCAAACTAGGCTAAACTATTCCGTTTGTTTTTGGTCTTTTGTGTGTGTGTGTGTGTGTGGTACCAGGAATTGAACTCAGGGCCTCATACATGCTAAGCAAGTGCTCTACCAACTGAGCTACATTCCCCAGCCCATGATGGGCTGCTCTTTAATCTGATCCAATGAGGCATCTGTAAGGCTGTTGTGACCTTAAATGACCTGGCACACACAAAAGGTCATGAGACAATTTCCCAGCATTTCAGTACACATCATTTGCCTACTTGTCAAATTTGAAGTTATTTTATACACAGAAAAAATAAGAGCTCATGCAGCTGTATTTTATTTCCACTACAAGGAAGTCGAAGCTGATCCCACGCCAATTTTCAGAGGGATCCTCATTCCCCCATGATCTCCATTCCCCAGCCTTTTAGGTCTTTTTCCCCCCTTTGGCTGTAATTAATTTCTTATGGAAACTAGTTAAACAGCTTCCCTCAGTCAAGAACAACTGCAAATGCATTTATCTATCTGCCTCAGATCTACAGGACATCAAATATTGATCAAAATGTTTTTTCAAAGGAAAATGACATCCCAGTACATGGAGTTCATTTCCAGCCATCCTTGAATGTTTGCTGCTTTCCCAAAACTGTTGACAATGCAGGTTATGTCCCAGCATATTTTTATTTAATATAGCTCTTTTGCCTCTCAGGCATTGACAGCATTGTACAAACATTTTTTATTTTAAATGAAGTCAAAATGTAGACTTGATAAAGCAGAGGACAACTTTACCTACTTAACCTGAAACTTTAAACTTTAGGCATCTTTAGATCTGAAGAAATCCTACCAATGAACTTTCCCAAAACCTAGCTCTGTCAAAACTTATAAACATCAGACAGTTGCTATGGCACATGCCTGTAATCACCATAACTCAGGACACAGAGGCAGGATTGCAAATTTGAGGCCAGAGGCAGCCTGTGTAACTTAGCAAGACCCTGTATTAAAATGAAAAGTAAAAAAGGGGCTGGGAGTACAACTCAGAGCACTTGCCTAACATGAACAAAGCTCTGGGATGCTCCTCAAAAACAAAAAAGAAAAGATGAAAAGAAAAAAAAGGAGAAAAAAAAAAAACAGCATGACTTCTAGGAGTATCTTAGTGACACCAGTAGCTCCTTAAGGAAAACTCTAAGAACCTGAGAAGGAAACAGTGAAGCAACTGTCATTAAGTATTGAATATGCTACAAAGGGAAAAATAAACTATTAACTTGAAGGCTTTTCTAGCAAGCTGCGAGGAACACTTAGGTCCTAAGAACAGAAAGCATCAATTTTGCTACTACCCTTGTCTCTCAAATTTCTCGAAATTATCAGAAGTTAAAAACTAAAGGGAACTTGGATGGGAAACTTAGATGGGAAGGGGGGGGGAACATAGAGGAGGGTAAGGGGTAACCTATATGAATAATGCTTATCAAATTGCATATATGAAAATTGTCACAATGAAAAGCATGTCAAAATGAATCACATTATGATGTACATTAAAGATTTCTAATAAAAAAAAAAAAAAAAAACTAAAGGGAGAGCCAGGCGCTGTGGTGTAGGTCTGTAATCCCAGCAATTTGGGAAGAGGAGGCAGGACTGCAGGTTAGAGGCCAGAGGCAGCCTGCCTAACTTAACCAGATAAGAAATTAAAAAGGGGCTGGACTACGGATGCAGCTCAGTGTGGAGCGCTTACAAAATATGCATGGGACTCTGGGTTCAGCCCCCAGTGCCAACAAAAGAAAAAAGAAAAAAAAAGCCCTGAAGAAAGAAGCCAGGAATCGCAACTTCTAGAATCCCAGCACTGGGGAGGCTGAGGCAAGAGGATGGGAAGTTTGAGGCCAGAGGAAGCCTGCATTATTTAGCAAAACCCTAAAGGAAAGGGCTTGGGAATATGACTCAGTGATAGACGACTTGCCTAGCACATGCAAGGACCTGGGTTCCATCCATAGCACTACAAAAATAAAAATAAATAAAATTAAAAAATAAAAATAAAGCCCATAAAAGTAAACAAAGCAAGCTGGCATGGTGGCTCATGCCCATAATCCCAGTGACTCAGGGGGGCAGGAGGATCACAAATTTGAGACCAGAAGCAATCTGCATAATTTATGTGAGACCCTGTACCAAAATAAAAAGTAAAAAATTGCTAGGGGCGCAGCTCAGTGGTACAGCACCTGCAAAGCATGCAAACATGAGGCCCTAGGTTAAGCCCCCCAGTACCACAAAACAAAACAAAAACAAAAAAACCAATGTTTAAAAAATAAAATAAGGGAGGGAATACTGCTCAGAGCATGTAGGGCAGCAGTGGCTGTGAAGAGCCGAGTCTCCTCTGGAAGGCAGTTTCTCACCCTTGCACTACTGACCTACAGGGCAGATCGGGTCGGTGCACTGTAGGGCATTTAGCAGCATCTCCAGCCCCCCCAACCAGATACCAGGAGGACCTTGGCCTCTGCTGCTCCCAGATTGTGAAAACAAAAATGCCTCCAGACATTGTCAAATACCCCTGGAAGACAAGTTCTACCCCAGGGGAGAAGCACTGACTGGTCTAGACCCACCCCATACATGCCCCAGGGGATTCGAAGTCAAGGATCAAGTCTGAAAGAATTTTGTAAGATTTGGAAGGAGCCGTCTAACCTAGCAGTTTCCTTCTTTTGACTTAATGCCAGCAGGACTGCCCCCACTCACTCTTACTCTTTTGTGTACTTATTTATTTTCTATATTTGTTTTTTTGAGACAAGATCTTGCTCTGTAGCCCAGGCTGGCCTTAAACTCAAGTCTCCTGAATACTGGGATTATAGGTGCATGCCCAACTCCATTATTCTGATTTTCCCTTCAGGCAGTCTAAAAACACTACAGCCATGAAAATAAAAAGACTTGGAATTAGAGAAATCAAGAGCTCTGTGAGAATCAATGTGTAGTCCAAAGCCTCCCCTCCATTCTATCCAATTGTAAATGTTGTTGTTTTTAGGTGCCGTCAAGTCAGTATCCAACTCATAGGGACCCTCTGTACAACAGGGGAAACACTATTGTCAGTGCTTCTCTGCTGTTCATAGGGTTTTCAATGGCAGACTGATTTTGGGGAGGGGGTTGCCAGGTCCTTCTCCCAAGCCTACAGCTTCTGGTGTTCCCAGGCGGTCTCCCATCCAGGTACTAACCTTGGATCTGACAGGATCAGATGCCACAGGGCTACGGCTGCAGGCAACTGTAAAGGTAAGGGGATTGAAAGCCAGGAAGGTGAAATGCCACGCCCAGGGTCAGTGGTCTGAGGGGATAAAAGCCAATGGTAAGTCTTGGTAAGAAGACTGGGGCTGAACCTAACCTCATTTGGGAAGTCTTATGGGAGCCTGGATTCTGACCATCGTTTATTGTGATCAAGTTTTTGGACTGAAGTGTTTCTTTTGTTTTTTAATTGGAAAATTTTAATGTACAACTTAGTGTTTCATTCTGACATACATTTCATTGTCACATTTCCATATATGCGTTTCATTGTACATTGCAAAGATAACCTCCCCCTTAGTGCCTCTTGTGCCCCTCATCCCCCCTCTCCCACATGGCCTCTCTTCTACTTGCATGTCCTTTTGTGGGAATATTTTTCTGTATACCCTTGTATCCCAATTATGATTTAAGTCCAAACTTTTTTCTGTAGTGATCTATCTTTTTACATCGTCAGCAGTACTATATGAATGATCTAGCCCATTTGCATTATTACCATCCTTTGGTATTGTTGGTATTATTATAATTTCCTGAACTATTAAAGTTGGGTTGTTTACTTCCAGGTCGACCTCTCTCTCCTTCCTTGCTCCTCCTTGTCCCTCCTCGCCTTCCTGTCTTGTCCCATTATGGCTTCCTTTTGCTAGATCCCTCCCTCCTCTTTTCTGCTCCTTAAATCATCCCTTCTCCACTAAGACTGAAGTTTTCTATTGCTTCAAATCAAAATATAGCATCTTATTCCTATGAAAGTAGAAATATATTCTCAATCATTTTTTGTTGTTGCTGTTGTTGTTGTTTTCAGAATAACCACTGGAAAGGGAAGGGGACTTGCAGTTTGGGAACTAAAAATAAATGAACAGATAGCACTTCCAGGGCTCTAAGCTCCTAATGCCCTGGGCCTTGCTTGCAGTCACACCCCCAGTGCTTCCTCCAGGCTCCAGAGGCTAAAAACCTGGGTTTTCTAGCGACTCCCATCAGCCTTGCCTAACTTAAAATGTGTCTATACTGACCTCACTTTCAACCCTCTGAATATGCAGGTGTGTAAAGGACCTTTTGTAAATTTGGGTAAGAAAAAGACAAACATATTTGCAGGTCCTGAATGGAGCCCCTTTTATGATGCCAATATTTAAAGCATGAATTTGCATACCTCCAAATGGCTGCAACTCACAATGAAATTCAGTTTCACCCTATATTTTCTTTTATCTTTTGCAATGCTGGGTCTCAGCTCATGTGATTTATACTTAGTTTTTCTATTGATTATGTTACTCAATATTGTAAATACATATAATATGAATACGTATGAATACATAAATACGTATAATATGAATACATATAAATATTTGTTGATACTGAATATTAAATGTATTCAATATTAAGTATATATAAAACATAATACTTAATACATAACCATATTTATATTACTATAAATTACACATTTAGTATATAAACATTAAATTTTTAGTAAATATACTATTAACTTGAAACAGAAGATTCTTGATGACTAGAACTATCGTTATGTTTCTGTTTTGTGGTGCTGGAGATGAATTCAGGACCTCTCACATGCTAGGCAAGCCTCCAGCCCCTTCTTAGGTTGCTTTTTTGGAGTTTTTTGTTTGTTGTTATTTTTTTTTCATGTTTGCTCCCCTAATCCCCTTCCCCATTACTATTTCCTGTATACAGGCGCAATTGTTTTAACGATATCCACAAAGCTTAATCCCTAAATTGATATGCTAATGTTATTAGAGATGGGGCTTTGGGGAGGTTGCTAGGATTATATGAAATCACAAAGGAGGGGACTCAATGATATCACAAGTGGCTTTATAAAAGGAAGCGCTTCACATCTGTAATCCCAGGAATTTGGGAGGTGGAGGCAAAAGGATCACAGTTTCAAGGCCAGAGGCTGGGGACTAGGAGCGCAGGTCAGTGGTAGGGAGCTTGCAAAAAGTATGCATGAGGCCATAGGTTCAGACCCCAGTCCTGAAGGAAAAAAAAAAAAAAAAAAAAAGAGGAAGGGAGGTAGGTGTGATAACACATGGCTATACATAATCCCAGCATTTGGGAGGCTGAGGCAGGAGGATCAGGAGTTCCAGGCCAGCCTGGACAACTTTCCAAGATCCTGGGGAAAAAAACAAAACAAAACAAAACAAATACCGAAGAGGGAGACCTAAGCTAACATGCTTACCCTGTCTCTCCATGTCATGCCCTCTGCCATGTTAAGATGCAGCAAGAAGGGCCTTACAGGGTACTGACAGAAGCTGGCACCATGCTCTTGGACTTAGAATCCTCCAGAATTGCAAGCCAAATACGTTTCTGTTCTTTATAATTACCTAATCTCAGATACCATATATTCTTGATTCTAATTCACACTTTAATTCACACAGTTTTAGAAGGCTACAAAATCAGATGTGGATTAGGATCTCATGCAGATTGGATTCACACCAGACAGGAGATTCTCTCCCGCAAATCCAATCTGCACATGATTTCAGTCCTCTAAAACTGCTGAAGCTGAGCTGGGATTTAGCTCAGTTGGTAGAGCACTGCGCTGCAGTCTCTGAGGTCCCGAGTTCAATTCCCAGCACTGCAAAAATGGGAGAAGGACCTGGCAATCCACTCCCAAAGTAATCCCGAAACAGTCAGCCATTGAAAACCTTATGTGGGTCACTATATGAGTCGGATACCGACTCAAGGGCACCTAACAACAAAACTGTTGAAAGGGTGCAGATTTTAAAAAACAACACGGTATTTTATTATAGCAACGGAAAACAGACTAAGATACCAGTAGATGCTCAATTAGTGTTACTTTGTCATTTGTGATAATATAAAGATCATACATTTCATATTTATAAACCCAGACATAGCAAAAGGGAAAAATACTGAAATACAAAATGTTGTTGTTGTTAGGTGCCGTCGAGTCAGTAACCAACTCATAGAGACCCTCATAGGGTTTTCAATGGCTGATTGTTTCAGGATTGCCTTGGGAGTGGATTGCCAGGTCCTTCTCCCATTTTTGTGGTGCTGGGAATTGAACTCCGTACCTCAGAGACTGCAGCGCAGCATTCTACCAACTGAGCTAAATCCCAGCCCCGCACATCTAATACCCAGCTCAAAACATAAGTTGAGGCTGTGTCTATACAAAGAAAACTGTCTATTCTTTCTTTAGTTCTTTTTGTTTGTTTGTTTGTTTTTTCGGTACTGAGGGGTTGAACCCAGGGCCTCGCCCATACTTTGCAAGTGTTCTACCTCAACTGCACCCCTAGCCCTTGTTTTTATTTTTCTATCTTGAGACAGGGTCTCAATTAAGTTATGTTGGTTGTCTCTGACCTCGAACTCACAATCTTCCTGCCTCTCCCTTCAGAGTCACCAGGATTACATATGCACCACCTCGCCTGGCCTGAGAAAAACAGTCCATTCGATGTATCTAGTTTACCTGTTCAATGTATCTAATTTACCTTGTTTAATTCAGGTTTACTGGTTCTATTTGTTGGTAAATAATTGCCCCCAGATCCCTTTACATAGTTTATTACTAAAGGCAGCTCTAATTTAACATTGATACGGCATTCATCTCTAATGTCCTATTTAATATATGTGGTAAGTAATAAAATGATTGGCAGAAACAACTACAAATATTAGCTCTTTGTTCATGAAGACATTATGTGGGTTTTGCTTTATCATTTGTTTTGGTGGTGTGGAGATTGAACCCAGGGCCTCACACATGCTAAGCATGCGCATTACACCACAGGGCTACATCCCCAGCCCAGTGTGTTCACGTTCTCAACAAACTGTCCAGTTACTATCTATTGTGATGATGGCTTCCAAATCAAATTTTTAAGATCCAAATAATTCTAAATCAGCCACAAACCATGATCAACAACAGTCAGAAATAGGGGTTTGGGGTGTAGGTCAGCCATAGAGCTCTTGCCTAACATGCACAAGGCCCTGGATTCGATCCCAAACACTGGAGAGGAAAAAAAAAGTCAGGAGTAATTAAATCCAGGGTCTTCACCTACCCTCAGAAGAACTTAGGTACTGTGGACTTTTTTTTTTTTTTTTTTGCAAGAAAATCTTCCTAGAGCCTACAATCACCTTCCGTCATCCTAGGATCCCTAAGCCGAATAGGTTCAGGATTCTACCAGCCACTGGGGAAGCCCCTTTCACTGAGTTAGGGGCCTAAACAAGGCAGGTGAAAGCAGAGCAAGCCTTCCTTCCCAAAGGCAGGAAAAGCAACTTTACCAAACCCAGGTACTTGTCCCAAGAAACAAATGAGGCCAGGGCTAGCACACAAGCACGATGGATCACAAAGTTGTTTTGCCACTCAGTAAAAGGCAAGACCAAGGTCTTGTACAAGTGTTCAGAGAAAGTCTCAGACATGGCAGGAACACTTCTGATCCATGCCAGGTCAAGGCCTGAGGGCCTGGGAGTGTGGCTTAGTGCCCCTGGGTTCAATCCCAAGAAAAATCTAGATTGAATCCTGTAGCTGCAGTTGGCACTTGGCAAAATACCTCAGCAGTCAGAAAAAATAAAGAAAACTCGATGACAGTTACTTTCAGAAGAATCGTTAATTATAATTAAACGACAATAGAAAAAGTGATAAACAATATAGTAACATGCGTTAGTCAAGTGTAATTATCTGCAGGGCATGCAATTCACTAGACTGGTTCAAAACAGAGCTATAAGGGCTAGAAGATTCAGATGGAAATCACAAGATTGCCAAAGACAGGCTCTGATTTGGAAATGGGGAAGTGCTGAAATGGTTGCAACATCCCAGGACTGGGCTCAGCACTTGGCCCTGCCTCACACATTACTTAGTCATCAGCCTCCATCAAGGGCTTGTGGTGGCCCAGAAAATAACTGAACCACAGAAAATGTGATGGCTTAGTAGGAGAGGTTTGGAAGATGACCCACGTTCATTCAGAAAGATGTGCTGCTGGTTGTATTTTCAGTAAGACACACAAGCTACAGTGCACTTTCAGTCACAATTGGTGCTGTGTAAAAAAGCCTGGGGCTTTACTCATTCATTCAACAGTATTCATGGACTACCTACTCTGAGGCAGAGGCTACCTCAGAGGTGCCTGGGATACTACAATAAATGAAGCAGGCATTCTAGTAAAGGAGAGACAGACTTTAAGCCATGGCCAATTATACACAATATGCTAAAAAGTGATGAATATCAGAAGGTGGTGGGGAAAAAGGGAGAGAGAAAGAGAAAAGTATACCAGCAGGAAGGAAAAATTGCTGTTTTAAACAGGAGGAGGCAGCTAGGCAATGTGAAATGTATCTATAGTCCCTGCCTCAAGGGACCCTGAAGGAGAAGAATCACTGGAACCCAAGAGTTTTGAAGCCAGCCTGGCTAACACAGTAAAAGAGAGAGAAAGAAACAGACACAGGAAGGAAGGCAGGCAGGCAGGCAGGCAGGCAGGCAGGCAGGCAGGCAGGCAAGAAGGAAGGGGCAAAGACCTGAAGGAGGTGAAGGAGTGAATCATGGCGATATTTGGGGAAGATGGTGGTTCAAGGAAAGGAAGCAGTCAGTGCAAATGTCCTGCAGCACGAACATGCTGAGGCGTCACACTGAGAAAGCAAGTGTGATTGAAGCAGATGAGTAACGAGTGAGTGGTAGGAGGTGAGGCCAAATAGGGAATAGGGCTGAAAGCATGCCTTATTGGTTTCTGGGTGAAACTGAGAGGCCACTAGGTAGTTTTCAGCAGGGGACCAACCCCACCTGACTTCTGTTTTAAGAGTCACCCTGGATACTGGTTCAAGAACAAGTGTATGTGGAGGGGAAGGGCAGTGGCAGAAGCAGGGGAGCAAATAAGCAGATACTGCTGTCCCACTGACTAGTTCATTGAAAGGCTTTAGTTAATGGGCAAAGAGCAAGACCCTTCACCCATCACTAGGATGTGTGAGAAAATAGGTGTCACCATTTAATTTCAGGGTCTGTGTGCCTCTGACAGTCCCCACTAGAGAAACGACTCCCAGCTTCCACTCCTGACTCTAGTGCCCTCTGAGCTGGCAGTTTCTATTTACTCCCTGGCAAGTCTCCAGATACCTTGGGGTGGATCCTGGAACCCATGAAGTGGGGCAAAAAGCAAAGGAGGCCCCTAGGCCAAACCATTGTTTGCACCCAGTGAGGAGAGCGGACTTGTAATTGGATTCCCTTTGCTCTGCAAACAGGATTTCACTAGAGGCAATTCTCTCCTTACTTCTTCAGCCACCTGTCCTCCTTCCTCATCTGTTTTCTGTAACTAAGTTACATCACCAGCCCAATAGAAAAACCACCTTGCCGGGGCTCCTAGGCCTGGATGGTCACCTGATCCTGTCCTTCCTCTCTTGGATTTCTTTGTTCACATCCCTTAATTTTGAGAAAAATGTACTTCTTTTCTCTCATAATTACCTAAGAAGATCCTTCTAATTATTTCCTTTTCTTCATTGTCTGTTAGCTTGTTGTTGTTGTTGTTAGGTGCTGTCGAGTCGGTATCCGACTCAGCAACCCTCTGTACAACAGGGGAAACACTATTGTCAGTGCTTCTCTGCTGTTCATAGGGTTTTCAATGGCAGATTGATTTGGGGGTGGGGGGATTGCCAGGTCCTTCTCCCAAGCCTACAGCTTCTGGTGTTCCCAGGTGGTCTCCCATCCAGGTACTAACCAGGCCCGACCTTGCTTAGCTTCCGAGATCTGACCGGATCGGATGCCACAGGGCTACAGCTGCAGGCCATCTGTTAGCTAGTGTGACCCTTTAGGGGCTGGAGGTGTAGTAAGTAGCATGGTAGAGTCCTTGCTTAGCTGTGTAAGATCCTGGGTTCAATCTCCAGCAGACAAAACAAAACAACAAAACAAGCAAATAACAAAAGAAATGAGCAAATGTGACCCTTTTAAAGGATATTAAAGAGCTGAAAAACATACTTCTAAACCATAGGTGGGGGCCGGGGTTTAGCTCAGTTGGTAGAGTGCCACGTTGCACTCTCTGAGGCCCTCGGTTCGATCCCCAGCACCGCAAAAACAGGAGAAGGACCTGGCAATCCACTCCCAAAGCAATCCCGAGACAATCAGCCATTGAAAACCCTATGAGGGTCGCACTTGACTGGACCTAACAACAACACAACAAACAACAGGTGATGAGTACCCGAGCACTCCCCAACTTGTCTGTCAGCTTGCTGTGAGGGCTCGCGTGGTGCTGTGATGCTGAAAGCTATGGCACCGGTATTTCAGATACCAGCAGGGCCACCCATCATGGACAGGTTCCAACTGAGCTTCCAGACTGAGACAGACTAGGGAGAAGGACCCAGCAGCCCACTCTAAAAACAATGAGCCATTGAAAACACTATGAATGGCAGAGAAGCACTGCCAAATACAGTGCCAGAAAATAAGCCCCTCCAGGCTGGAAGGCATTCAAGAAAAAACTGGGGAAGAGTTGCCTCCTCAAAGTAGAGTCGACCTAAAAGATGGGCATGGAGTAAAGTCCCTGGGACCCCCTTTTGCTGATGTGGCACAATTCAAAATGAGAAGAAACATAGTGGCTACAACATTGGACTCAAATATAAAAAGATCATGCGCATGTCACAGTGTCAGGTAGTGTTTTGTTTTGTTGTCCATAGGGTCACTGTGAGTCAGATCTTGACTTGAGGGCCTCCCAACAACAACACCTGAGCACTATAACAAATCTCCCACTCCCTCTGTCCCCAACTCCACCCCACCATGCCATGTTTTTAGAGACCTGGCTAGGGGCAGGGCTTTGGCTCTGACTCCTTCCTGCCTCAGTTCACTAGAGTGCCATTGTACCTCCTGTAGCTAACAAATTTTGGCAAAATATTTGTGGGAAAAATAGAGGACACCATCTAAATAAATACAATGTATAATACATATCCATGGAATGCAAAAAATATCGTTATTTTAGATGGTAATATCTTTGGGCAAAGAATTTATTTTATTTCTTGGGCCAGTCACAATAAACTAGGCACAACGAGGGATGCAAATATCATTCAGACACAAATTTGCCTCCAAGGAACTTAATCTCTGTTTTCCAGTAAAAACAACATATGTAAGAAAGCAAACAATGATATAAAAAGCACACAAATGAGGCATATGGCAGCTGGGAAGTCCCATACTATATATCATGATTATGTCCAGTTAACGCTAACCAGCAAAAGCCCTAATTGTTGTTAGGTGAGTTTGATGTATAATGTTCTTATACACTGAGAACTTCCACTTTACATAAGCCATCTCCAGAATCTATGGTTCCTTTTTAGCAAGATACTGTCGTTTCTTCCTAACAGAACAGAAGCTCTCTTTGCACTCTGGTGATTGTAAGCAATGTTTTCTCTATGAGTAGCACAACTGAGATATAAAAACCAAAAGAAACTTTGCAAAATAGGGTCTGTCTACATTGGCAATGGCCATCCAGGCAAGGCCAAAGCACTATATGATAAAGAGAATACTGGATTCCAACCAGCAGAAGAGGCCACACAAGAAAATTCTTTCCTGCCAGGTGCGGTGGCACACGCCTGTAATCCCAGGGGCTCAGGAGGCGGAGGCTGGAGGATCGCAAGTTTGAGACCAGAGGCAGTCTGTGTAATTTAGTGAGACCCTGTCTCACAAAGTAAAAACATGGGCTGAGGGTGCAGATCAGTGGTCCAGCACTTGCAGAGCATGCAAGTGCGAGGCCCTGGGCTCAACCCCCAGTAAAAAAAAAAAAAAAAAAAAAAGGAAAGAAAAAAAATTCTTTCCTTACTGGCTATGGTGGTGCATGCCTGTAATCTCAGCACCAGGAGAATCATAAGTGTGAGGCCAATCTGAGCTACATAGGGAGACAGTCTCAGAAAGGAAACAAACACTACCCTCTTCCCCAAAAAAAGAAAGAGAAAAGAAAATTATTTTCTGAAGTAGGGTAATGTGGTAAGCATTCGAACACTGAGGTGCACACAAACATCATCTGGACTAGATGTCAGCCACTATTCCAAACTCTTTACATACAATAGATTGACCTGGAGAAGTAGCCATTTTATGGTTGTTGAAACTGAGTCACAAGGAGATTAGGTGACCTGTCTAAAGTCACGTGAATTAAGTGGCAGAGGCAGTCTTTGCTCTTAGCTACTCTGCTCCTCAGTGTGAATAGTCATCCTTTTCCCCAAGCTGTCATTTTTACTGTAGCCAAACTCTTTTTCTTTCTCTCTCTGTGACCAAACTTGGCTGATTACCTGAGAACAGACCAGCCCACAGCCGACCTCTGCCCTGCATCAGCAGGCTGTAGCTCTGGCCTTTTGTAATCGAGCTAAACTCCAAGGTAAGTGAGCAGCCACCACATTCTTCCTTGGGCAAGTCCAAAGTGGTAAGATTATCTGTGTGGAGAAATATATCACAGATACTAGCTGGCAGGATATAAAACAAACACAAAATATTAGGCATGGGATCAATAATAAGTTGCGCATTGAGTTTTCTGCGTCACCTTCCAGTTGTGGTTATACAAAGGCAACTTTGTCTGGAGAAGGCTACTGAGCAAATGGGCCTAATCTTGGCTAGGGCTTACTGTACTGAGAACCATATCATTATTTTTAAAAATCAATTACAATAAAAAGAAATATTATTTAAACCATCTTTTCAAAAGTCACAGTGCCTTTATGTTAATCAAGAAAGAGTCCTGCTTTTAGACAAGTGAATGTTTTAAGTGAGCTTGAAAAACCTAAACAGACATTTCCAGAAGAGGAATCAAATTGATCTAAGAGAAGGAACACCTGAAAGAGTAAAAAAAAAAAATTCCATTTCATTAAATCCTTTAGTGCTTTTTTTTTCTTTTAGCTCAAGAAATGCTTTGTAAATATGGTTGATCTGTGTCACAGTGCTCCGAGAGGTGTGTGTGTCCATGTGCTGGGAATGGAACCCAGGGCCTCCCATAGGCTAAGCACATGCTCTACCACTGCGCTACTCCCCCAGCCCCAAGGGAGATACTTTCCATGATAATTTCACAGGGTGGCATTTCCCTGTCAGGTGCAGGCGCCCTGGCCCTGTTTCAGTTGCACAATGCCCGCCATTCACTGCGCACCCACCCATGGCTTGTTGGTACGCATAGTTAACTCTTGCTCAGTCATAGGTGGATTATCCATTCCTTTTGGAACATGGCCCAAATTGACAATGAGCTGAAGCAAGACACATTTAGTCTGCTAAAGCCGTCAGTGACCCCCTTTCATCCAACAGACAACCTGCCAGGCACACACTACCATCTTGGTGCTGGGCTGCCATATTCATAAGAACCACAAACATAGAGTATCCGTGAAGACAAACATCATCAACTGGGA
Organism: Pedetes capensis; assembly: GCA_007922755.1. Taxonomy (NCBI): domain Eukaryota; kingdom Metazoa; phylum Chordata; class Mammalia; order Rodentia; family Pedetidae; genus Pedetes; species Pedetes capensis. The sequence goes on along the minus strand of VMDO01002716.1, from coordinate 5,064 downwards.
AGACAGAAAAATATACATGTGCAGAACCAGGAAATCTATAGGGACCAAAAGATTGATATTTTCCGAAGCATGCAGAGTTTTCAAGGTTCTGCAAACACTTTGCTGTCTGATACCATCTTTCCCAAATGGCCTTCAGAAAGGTATGGGCTGGGGGTGTAGCTCAGTGCTAGAATGCTTATATAGCATGCACAAGGCCCTGGGCCCAATTCCCAGCACCCAAGTGGGGGGCGGGAAGGAGGGAAAGAGGGAGGGAAGGAACGAAAGAAGGAAGGAAGGAAGGAAGGAAGGAAGGAAGGAAGGAAGGAAGGGTAGGTAGGTAGGTAGACTGGATTTTTGGTTTCTCAAATGACCCCACTCTAAAACCTCTGGCAGGGCAGCCAAAGAGTCACCAGAGTCAAGCACTTCTACTACACCATTTACTCACTTTTTGTATTTTATTAACATACAAGCTACATACATCTAAGCATACCCATGTATCATTTTTACATAAACTGAGTTCCTATGATGCACAAAATCTGAAGGGTTTTGTTTTGTTTTGTTTTTTGTGGTACTGGGGGTTGAGCCCAGGGCCTCGCGCCTGCATGCTTTGCAAGTGACCACTGAGCTCTGTGCCCTCAGCCCATTTTTTTTTTTTTCCTACTTTTTGAGACAGGGTCTCGACACAGACTGCCTCTGGTCTTGAACTTGCGATCCTCCTCCCTCCACCTCCCAAACTGCTGGGATTATAGGCATGGGCCACAGCGCCCAGCCTGAAGGTTCTTTATAACAAAAAAAGATACATATAAAATCTATCAACTGAGCTGTGACTTCTCAGGTGTCCTTAAGCCATAGCAGAGGAGAGGCAGAGAGAGTGGGAATGTGGCTGAAGGCCTTATGCCTTTTGCAATCAGTTTACTGTTGGTTGTGCAAAGAGATGATATCTTGAACTCAAAGTAGTGTCCCTGGGAGCATACTAGGGACACTGGACTTAGAAGAGGGGGGAGCAAGCCTCCAATTCCTACAGTTGCCAGTTCACCTACAGTAGTGTTAGGGTACTGATGATCTCCATGGGAGTTTTCTGGTGAGTGCCACACTAACACATTCAGAACACATCTCTTTCTTTGTCATTTATTCCTCCAGATACTCCCCCCTTTTTACTTTCACTGGGAAATTCCTCCCTTACACCATTTTCAGAACAAAAAAAAAAAAAAAGAGAGATTCATAAGACTGGAGACACACACCTCTAATCCCGGCTACTCAATGAGGCAAGAAGATCACAAGTTCAAGGCCAGCCTGGGCCATTTAGGAAGATCCTTTCTCAAATAAAATAAAAGGTTCAATACCAAGTACAAAACAAACAACAACAAAAACCCAACTCCTGTCCCACCCTGACCCCTCTCTTGCCCTATAAATGCAGATAGAAGGGGTAGCAACTAAGAGAAAAAGAGAACCAATCAGAAACCTTGCTCAGTCCATCTCCCAAGTGTTTTACTGACAAGGCCATTCAGGACCACACACAAAAAGTGGCGGGGTGCCATTCCCCGCCCCACAATCTCTCTAGCAGAGATGTTTCCAACAACTTGAGGTGGCAACAGGACAATTGCTTATTATCATTTCTGCACCAGTTCTGTGGAGGGTCCAGAGGCCTCACCTGTCTTAGAATCCAAGTTATTTCTGCATTGCCATGGTGGAAAATCTTTACCCAGTTGTTCTCTGAAGCAATTACTCTCAGCAGGTGGTTGTTTTGACTAGCACACACCTCTTGCAATGTTAAACCAGGAAATCAACATCATCATAAGACACACAGACTGCTCCCAAAAGGAAAAACATATCTCTTAATCAGACCAGGAGTTAAAGCGTTCCAACATAACCTTTAACTAGGAATCGTTTTGACAATAACGTCAAGCCACGTTTAATGCCTTCACTGTAACTTCATAAAAGTTTGGCACATAAATTCTACATTCATGCAAATCATATCCTTCTACGTCTTACAAATCTGATATCTGAGCCCTTTTCAGAGTTTTTTCAAGGTTATATATTCTCTGGGATAATCTAATCATGGTTTCACTTGAGCCTGGGCCCAACTTTAAGGAAATCTCGCTCTCCTATCACCCCTGTACCCTCTCTGCTGGCCGTTCCTGAAAAACCAGGGGAGAGGATTTGAAATGGGAGAAGGAGATCTGTCAGAAATAGGCAAATATTTTTCTATAACAGTCAAAGCTCAATCATTTGGCCCAGAGATGTGGCACACACCTGTAATCCCAGGGACTTGGGAGGCAGAGGCAGGAGGATTGTGACTTCAAGGCCAGAGGCAGCCGACACAATTTAGCAAGACCCTGCCTCAAATTAAAAGATGAAAAAGGGGTGGGGAGTGGTAGAGCACTTATCTAGCATGAGAAAAGCCCTATGTTATTCAAGCCCCAGGTACTGGGACAGAAAAAAAAACCCTCAATCATTTGGAACACAATTTAATTTTAATACTGAGTTTAAGAGGAGAATTTAGGGTTTGGGGTGTGGCTCAGTGGTACAGCGCCTGCCTATAATGCATAAAGCCCCAGCACAGAAAGGATTCCTTCCTTTCTGTGGAAGGAAGGAAGGAAGGAAGGATGGAAGGAAGGAAGGAAGTTGGAAAGCAAATCCAATCATTGGGTAAGAAAATAATCACAACCGCATTAACCTTTTTCAAAAGTCATTATGTAAAAGAGGCTTGATTAAGGGTAAACCAAAGAATTTAATGTGAATGTTCTTATCATATGAAGAAATGAAAATGGTCCTAAACACTGAGTATTGAACACATGTCCAGAAACATATAGTTTACTTGTTTTCTCCTTTATTTCTTCCTCAGTATCACCAACTGCTTTGGGCAACAGAGTAAGATCTTGTCTCCTCAATAAACAAATAAATGATGTACTATTAAAAAATACAGTGCACACCTATAATTCTAGCTACTCAGGAAGCTGAGGCAGAAAGATCTCAGTTAAAAGCAAGTGGCAGCCTGTGCAATTTAGCAAGATTCTGTCTCAAAATAAGAGTCTGGGGGTGCAGCCAGTGGTAGAGCACTTGCCTAGCAGTCGGAAGGCCCTGCGTTCAACCCCCTAGTACCAGGAAAAATATATATATATATTTAAACCAGTGGTGCACACCTGTAATCCAGCACTCATGAGGCTGAGGCAGAAGGATTAATGTGAGTTTGAGGCCAGCCTAGACTACAAAGTCATTTCAAGACCAGCTGGGATACACAGCGAGACCCTGTCTCTAAATAAATAAACAAATAAATAGCCAAGCATGGTTGCATACACCTATAATCACAGCAGACAGAAGGCTGATACCGAAGGCTCAAGTTTGAGGCCAGTTTGTGCTACCTAGTGAGACCCTGTTTTATTTTATAAATAAAAATATATGTTGACTACTAAAACTATGGGCTGGGATTTAGCTTCGTTGGTAAAGCACTGTTCTGCAGTCTCTGAGGTCCTGAGTTGGATTCCTAGCACCCCAAATATGGGAGAAGGATATGGCAATCCACTCCCGAGGCAGTCCCGAAACAATCAGCCATTGAAAACCCTATGAGGGAGTCAGGTATGGTGGCAAATGCCTGTAATCCCAGCGATTTGGGAGGCAGAAGCAGGAGGATCACAAGTTTGAGACCAGAGGCAGTCTGCGTAATTTAGCAAGACCCTGTCTCTAAAAGTAAAAACTGAGCTGAGGGTGCAGCTCAGTGGTGCAGCACTTGCAAAGCATCCAAGTGCGAGGCCCTGGGTTCAACCCCCAGTACCTCAAAAAAAAAAAAAAAAAGGAAACCCATGAGAGTCACTATGACTGGGACACAACAGCACCTAACAACAACAATTAAAACTATAAAGAGGTGTATAAAATTATGCTGCTGAATTCTTAATCCTACATACTTCTGTCTTATTTGTTTTTGTGGTGGGGCTGGGGTTTAGCTCAGTCAGGAGAGTGCTGCTCTGTGCTCTCTGAGGCCCTGGGTTCAATCCCCAGTACCACAAAAATGGGACAAGGACTTGGCAGCCCACTCCAGAAGCAATCCCAAAACAATCACCCATTGAAAATCCTATGAGGGTAGCCATGAGTCAGACCAACTCCATAGCATACAACAACAACAACAACAATAACAACAAATTGTGGTGGCACTGGAGATTGAACCCTGCTTCTCATATGCTAGCAACTACTCTACCAGTGAAAGCAGAGGCCTTTTCTTATTTTGAGACAGGGTCCTGCTAAATTGCCCAGGCTGGCCTTGAATTTGCCATCCCCCTGCTTTAGCCTCCTGAATAGCTGGGATTACAGACATACACCACTGTGCATGGCTCCCTACACACTTCTGAAAAGGCAATAACCAAAAGAAAGATAATTAATCGTTAGAATTTGATTTATATTCAGAATGTGGTAAAAAAAAAACACTCCTGCCTGGGACAGCATGCTGGCACACACCTGTAATCCTATCAACTCAGGAGGCAGGGGACAGAAGGATCAGGAGTTTGAGGCCACAGGCAGGCTGCGTGATTTAGCAAGACCCTGGCTCAAAATAAAAAGCTAAAAGGGGGGGGGGTGCAGCCCAGTGGTAGAGCACTTGCAAAGTATGTGTGAGGCCCTGAGTTCAACCCCCAACCACTGAAACAAATAAACAAAAACCCTTTTATTGAGCATGGTGGTCCATGCCTGTAATCCCAGGTACTCAGGAGACTGAAATAGGAGAATCACAAATTCCAGGCCAGCCTGGGCAACTTGGTGAAATCCTGTTTTGTAAGTGTAAATAAATAGTAGCAGGGCACCATGGCACACACCTGTAATCCTAGTGGCTCAGGAGGCAGAGGCAGGATGATCTCAAGATCAATATCAGAGGCAGCCTGTGCAATTCAGTGAGACCTTGGCTTAAAATAAAAAATAAAAAGGAGGCTAGGGGTACAGCTCAGTGGTGGAGCACTTGCTTAGCATGTGTGAGGCCCTGAGTTTAACCCCTGGTACCACAAAAAAATAAAAATAATGGGGAGAGAGAGAGAGAGAGAGGGAGAGGTGGACAGAGGGAGGGAGATGGTAGAGAGGGAGAGAGGGAGGGAGAAGAGGAGA